>JAMQGT020001246.1:0-146489 GCA_024447675.2 Pterophyllum scalare | reverse complement strand
TTGCTGACCTCGTTCAGTTACGTATTGCTCGGTGAGGTTTATTTGCAGTTGGTTGACGATAAGTTCGTGCGTTACCGCCACAGGTGGTATGGAGTGTCAATGACAATGTCGACTCAAGCCTTCATACAGCCAATGACTGCAACATTCAGAAAATGGAACATAAAACTCACATTCCCACATCATTGTAGTCCACCTGAGTTGGTGCAGGACATGTATGAAGACATTGAGGCAGTGTTGAAGTGTGACCCTAGAGAGGTGGAGGTATGCTTTGGACAGAAGAGGAATGAAAGTAGAAGCAAGACAGAATACATGTGTGTCAACGCTCATTCACATGAGACTTGTTTTCGGCGTCAGCTGCAACTTCATAACTATTAAGGAGATGCGCTCAACGTGCACATGTTACAAGGGAGGTTGTTTTACAAGAATATTAAATTAGAATAATACAACATAGGCGGGTGTTGTCATGGGTTACATACCCAAAGGCAGTAAATTATTACATTTAAATTAGATGTGAGAGCAGAGAGAGCCATTCTGGTGTTTTCAGTCTGCACTGTGTAAAGACCTCAAGAGATAAATGTATATAGGGAAGTGAATGTTTAATGAAGGCATGGAGAATTTTTATTAGCATGGCAAGAGCAGCCTATAGATCAATGTGAGGCCAGCTCCTTGCCATCTGTAATATCACTAAGTGGAAATGTGCAAGGGTTTGGAGACAGCTGCAAGTTTAAAAGACATCACTCCCCTCAACGTACATTTAAGGGTGAACCCACTATAAATACAACTGTATGGATATTTTTTAATTCTTACAAATCACTGGTAGGCAACCCAACAATAAGTTGAGGAATGCTAATTTGCACTCAGTACTTTGGAGTTTATGGGACACTAAATATTCAGATAATTAAAATAACACCTCAGTGTCCACCCAGATGAGTTGGAGGAAGTGGCTGAAGATAGGGAGTTCTGGGTTTCTCTGCTTAGACTGCAGTTCTTGAGACCTGGACCTGGATGTATGGATGGAACATATGAGCTGACATTTATGGTTGATTTATCTGTTGTGTCACATCAGTTCAAGGGTTAAAAGTATTTAATAAAATGTGATCAGACTCAAAGATTTCAGTGTTCTTAATTATGACTTATTTGGTCCCCTCATTTAAAAGGAAGCCCACGGTGGCATGGCAGTTAGCACTGATGCCTCACAGCTAGAACATCTAGGTTTGAATCCACCTTGGCCCAGGCCTTTCTGTGTGGAGTTTGCATGTTCTCCTTGTGTTTGTGTGGGGTTTCTCTGGGTACTTCAATTTCCTCCCACAGTCCAAAGAAATGTGTTTAGGTTATTCTAAATTGTCCATAGGTGTGAATGTGAGTGTGAATGGTCGTCGTGTCTCTCTGTATTAGTCCCGCAACAGGCTGGTGACCTGTACAGGGTGTACCCTGCCTCTTGCCCTATGACAGCTGGGATAGGCTCCAGCAACCGCCCCGTGACCCTGAACAGGATAAGCAGAAGAGAACGAATGGATGTACATTTGTTGTGCAAATTACACTTGCACTGAGACAAAATGTAAACCTAGCTGTTGAAAAAGTTGTTCCAAAAATATTATTTAAAATATAAAATAGCTCTTGAGAATCCCCAAAATGGAATTTTCCTCTTTGTCCCAATTCCTCAATAACCATTTTGCATGTCAAATATAACAGTCAAAATCAATAATAAATCCACTTATTTGTTTTGACTTTATTGATACATGTCTCTTATAATTGTTAAACCAATTTATTTAAATCAACATATTTTAAATAACAGTAGTTATGCATGGCAAGTTGTGCCCCACAACATATGAGCAACCCTATTACCAAAACCTATTTAGCCTGGAAAAGGAAGAGACAAGACAGTATGATAGCATGACTGAGAGGAAGTGGCATGATTGTGTCACGTGCTAACACTATGGGCAGACCAACGGTCAGTCCTCTTTGACATATTTTGTATTTTTCCAATCTTTCCTGACTAGATTGAGTCACTCTAACCAAAGCAAACCTGTTACCCACATTATCAAAAGAAAACAGGTTTCTTTCCTTTGTTTATATAACCACATTTATCTTTGACTTTCACAGTCCATTACATTCCACAGTTACCATCATTTTCCGAGTAAACTAATACTAGCGCTGATTTGTTACCCTGTTATGTACATATAAAACAAACATTACAAACGTATTAAAAACTTATAAAATATTAACCAACATTTCTGTGATCCTCAGTATTCATAACCTTTATGTCATTATAAATAAAAGTAACATATCCGTTTAAACCTGTTACCTTGTGCAACTCTGTTACTCTTAATTTGAACCCTGTTACAATAATTTTTAATAAAATAATCATAAATGATTTCCTATGGTTGAATCTATTGCCTTTTTGTATTATTCCATCAAAAGTGTATTTCAGCAAAATTTGAAAATAATTACTTAAATTACTGAAAAAAAAGTTTTTCAACTATTGAAAAGTGGGGCAAGGTAGATTTTGAAAAATGCTTAAATTAATATACACTATGTCTTATATGAAATTGAATGAGTATTCAGTATGAAGGTAAATATCTTTAACTTAATGGTCAAGAATTTATTAAACAATATTTTTAAAATCTTCTTTTTCAGCTGTTGGAGTATTGGTAACAGGGCTGCCAAGCACAACACACAGTAACTCAACAATCTCATAAAAAGTGTTTTCGGCCTGAGCTGGACAAATCTAATTTTTTTTGATGGTTTGTTATTTAGAGCCTAATTTGTTTTCAGGGGTATCTCTGTTCCTAATTGCTAAACATGCTTCACTTTCATTTTAAGCGGCGGCCACGTTGGAGCCTGCGTTCGTAATAAAAGGGAAGCTACGCTTTGCTCACACGTACGTGGTTTTGGACCACGTGATCTTACAAGCGCTCCGCCTCTTCTTCTTTTTAACGAATGAGAGGAAGCAAAAGGTTGGCTTTTACACATGACAGCCAATGAGGTGTGTCGTTAGCAATTCGCGTCTTAGCATTAGTTGCATCCGGGTGAGGACTTTAGGGTGAGTAGCTAATTCTGACTCAAACAAAATATGAAATGTTAAATGTTTGAATTTGTTGTAATTACGTTTACTGCGTGTGTTCTATTAAACCACGAACGCAGTAACCATGGAAGCATATTACAAATCCCGAGCTGCCTACTTTCTTTAAAATTTAAAGACCAGCTAGCTTGCTAGTTAGCTTTAAGCTAGCAGCTAGCCGCTTATATCAATGTCCGGGTTTTCCTTGTCGCGTATTTTCCCCACAGTCGGTGATGATTTTAGTTTAATGTCTGTTGTTTCTGCAGGTTTTCCTTAGAAGCTGTCAACTCTCGGTCTTCAGGATGTACGGATCACTTCGAGTGCTGCTTCAGGTGCTGTGGGCCCAGCTGCTTTGTGGGTGGGTGCTCGGCTCCGAGCTAACTTTTGAGCTGCCAGACAACGCCAAGCAGTGTTTCTACGAGGACATCATCATCAGCACCAAATGCACCCTGGAGTTTCAGGTGAGTGTCTCTTCTTTCGATCCTCCCCAGCCGTGTGACTCATCCTAATCAGGAGAGCATTGTCCAAAAGTTAGACTGAATCTGGATTGTTCCCTGTAAGTCTGTATCAGGCTTCAAAGATGAACGTCCAGTGGTATGAACATCTTTTATGTTCATACCAGTCTAAACCAGCTCAGTTACTCAACATTTACCTGAGAGATCTGAAGGTAAATATTTACATTTAATTAGAGGGTCCAGACACTAGCAGGCCGAGATGTGAGTGTTAAATCTGTTAAATTTATCTTGTTCATTATCTGTGACGTGACTTATATATTTCACTTGAACTGTGTGTGTGCACGTGCGTGTGCATTAGCAGCATGGTGTTGTGCAATATTTAAAAGTGAAATAATCCAACAATGGTGCCAAAAAAGAGCAACAATGCAATAAATAAATCTGGGTGATGGTGTTATTTATTTTATTTTTTTAAATTTTGGCCATGATAATAACCCTGTAGTAACAGTCGGATTTTGTTACTGTTTTAATTTATGATCCAGCCATCATTTTTGTCACTTTTAAATAAATTTAATTGAAAATGAGGATTAATAACCATTTCCAAATTTCCCAGTCAGAATGTCTCCAGGCCTGTGATTGCTTACTTTTCTTTGTCAGTTGCAAAACAGCGACATTAGACTTATGTTAGTGGACCTTTTTCACACCTGAGTCTGCAGGAATTTTTTATTTATTTTTTTGTTAAGCTCTATTGCTGCACTGTGTTTAGATTTAGTCACGCTGACATTGAAAACTTGTATAGGACTCAGAAATGAGATTGATAAAGAATCCTCCAACCTGAAAGCAAAAATAGTATCAATAAAATCTTGTCAGTATACATGCTACCCCTCCTTCACTTTGTTACTCATTCCTTCTGTGCTTTCAATTCCCAGGTGGTAACCGGTGGTCACTATGATGTGGACTGCCGTTTGGAGGACCCAGATGGCACAACACTCTACAAAGAGATGAAAAAGCAATATGACAGCTTTACTTTCACCGCAGCCAAGAATGGCACCTACAAGTTTTGCTTCAGCAATGAGTTCTCCACTTTCACGCACAAGACAGTTTACTTTGACTTCCAGGTTGGCGATGACCCTCCCCTCTTTCCCAATGAGAACAGAGTCACTGCACTCACTCAGGTAAGCTGTAAGAGGGTGGACACGAAATCCAGCTGACCACCTGTTTCTCTCTCTGATGTTGGTTTCATTGCATTTGTTAAGGCAAGATAACTTAACACCTTAAATCCTGTCTTCATCCTGGTTACACCCATGAACTGATACAGCTTATTTAAATTAGCAGCACCTAAATTCTGGAGATAAATATTGGAAATGTGGGTTGTCAGTGCTTTCTAAGAAGAAAAAAAAAAGTTCAAAGATGCATTATTTCATGCAAACCATGGCTTCCAAAGATGACCAGCCATCTTAGAATGAAAACTGCTTTTATTATTATTATTATTATTATTATTATTATTATTGAAAGGATCACAGAGTAATATCAGAATTCATCAGAAAGCAAACAAGGTTTGGCTGTAAATGAAAACTGTGTACTGTGGCTACTCTTACAGGATAATGGCAGCTAAAGGTCAGCAGCAGTTTGGTGATGCAGCAGGACAGTGATCCTAACCAGCAATATAATACAGAATGATTTCAAAGAAAATTCAGCTTGTGGAGAGACCCAGTCAAAATCCAGACAATGACCAGGTTGAACATGGTGTGGAACTACCTCAAGAGAGCCAATGACATCTTAAAAATATGGCTGAGGTGAAGCAGCTCTTTAAGGAATAATGGGATAAAATTCCTTCTAAACGATGTGGATATTTGGTCCAGTGTTGTCGGAGATGTCTAATGTTACTGATTCGACTTATTGGAGTCATTTTTTGTTGTTGTTGTTTCATTAGCTTCAGCACATGGTGGTTGACAATTATCAGGTACAAAACTTAACAGATCAGGTGGTTTGAGAGACAGAAAAAGAGCAAGATGTTGGAAATGGACATTCAAACACCAGTGTGTTTGAATGTGGATAGAGTAAGACATGTCTATTCAAATAAACTAGAATAACATCAAAATGTCAGGTAGCTATTGTAATATTAGCTAAGGAAAATTAATTAAAAAATGCCAAACAACTCACAAAAAGTACCAAAGAGCCAACTACAAAACACTCCCCCTCCCCACCAGACACATTTGCCAGCCTTACAGATTTGACATTCCAAGTAGATTAATTTATTAAATATTTTCAGCCTTATTCCAAAGATATAAAATCAGGTTTGTTTTCCATTTCTTCACCATTTCCAGATGGAGTCAGCCTGCGTGTCCATCCATGAGGCTCTGAAGTCGGTAATCGACTATCAGACGCACTTCCGCCTCCGTGAGGCCCAGGGACGCAGTCGTGCAGAGGACCTAAATACTCGCGTTGCTTTCTGGTCAATCGGCGAAGCCATTATCCTTCTGGTGGTCAGCATCAGCCAGGTGGTCCTGCTGAGAAGCTTCTTCTCTGACAAGAAGACCACAACAACACGTGTTGGGTCATAACAGCCTCTGAGATCCTGGATCTGATTCATCACTTTCTTTGTCTGTTCTTGAGCTTGTGTATATGGAGTGCATAGGAACAGCAGCGCTGATCTGAAATTGAATCATATCAAGTGGCCAGGTCATACAATCTGACATGGCTTCTTAATTCAGCACAGCTGTTCTTAGAACTTCATTGCAAATTAGTCTTGACAAGAAAAATAGTTGTGGGTTAAAAAATGTTTTTGAGGCGTAAAAGGAAAAAAAAAAAAGAGGAGGAAGACTTGATTGTTTTGCTTGTAACTATCTGGATTTGAAGCGGTTCAAGCACTGGCTATATAGTTAAAGACAAATTTTAAGTCAGTTGAATATTTGAAATAATTTTTAAATGTGTTTTAAGTGTTTCCTTTTCTGACTTCTGTCTCCATGATCTGTTCTGCTTTTCATCCCAGACTGCTCCAAAATAAGCACCTGAGTGGACATTTGGACTAAATGTATTCATATTGTAAGGGTACTGCAGATATTTCTTTATCTGCAGAGCACTAGTTGTCAAAAGCTACACTCACAATGCAAAGGTTGTATTTGTTTATAAAGAAACTGTTGCATTTTTTCTGTGTTACTAAACCTCACTTTATTAAGTGAGAAATGGTAGATGTGTTTGTTTTGATCAGCTTTGTCATTTTAGATAGTCATTAGAAAGCAGTTTGCTATGCTCTTTGGAGAGTAAAAAAATCTTTTAATCCATTATTAGCTTGAAAGAAGAAGGTTGTTGAGTTGAAGAATTGGAAGTTAAAATGCAGAAGGTATACCATGAGTGACTGCAAACCCAATTCCTTAAAGAAAAAATATATAGATTAAAAAATATTTTTTTGTTTCCATTTGCTCTCTTTTTTGTTGCTGGGGGAAATACTGTTTGGTTTAGTGTGACAACACCAAGGTAAATTACAACATACTGGATGTGGGGGTTGTTTATTACATCTGTGTGACTCAGTGTGGCAGACAAAAAAGAAATGAGTAATATTCCTGTATTTAAAAAGTATCATTTTGTGTGTTCAGTGGCAGTGCCAGCTATTTGAAGTTCACAAGGTTCAAGTCTTTGTCTTTGGGCTGTCCTTTTTGGTTTTATACAGCAATATTGTATCATTCATGTTGTTTGGAAAATTGTTGCTTGAATAGAAGAAAATTCAAGTGAATATGAGTTGCAATTTGATGTTTCACTCTCTCGCTTACTTTTTAAAAGGAACAAAACCGAAGATTTAGAAAGCTTAATTGCTCATTCTGGCTTCTTCCAGTATCATTTTACCCTTTTTCATCATATGATTTATTTAGCAGTGCAAAAAGAAAGATGGTAAATGTGTGTTTTATTTCTAAGATTTTCAGTACACATTTCAGTAAACTGTGTTTCCTGTTCTCCTGAAGGCCACTTGCAGTGGTTTACAGGCTTAGTTCATCTGGCTGGTTTGGCTTTCAGGCAGGAATTATTTTTGGTTTGTAAACATCTGACTTATGTCTGTCATTCACACATGGCTAAAACATGAGTATACAGCTATTTTGTTCACCTACACTACATGAATGCAACTGAAATCAGATCTAAAGCTGTCATAAGTTAAACCTTTTCAGACAATTTCCCAGGCATAGAGGACGAAAGAAAACCAACTTTAGTATACTAGTTATTATTCTGACCAGGCTCCCAAATTATACTAATCTTTTACAACCAACCCACTGAAAAAAGGAAGTTTGACACTTCTACAAACCAGGGTCTGAAGTGATTAAAAACAAAAACGTAAATATTCATTCTGATCTGTTGAATCTCTTCTCCTGCGCTCACCATGTTTTATGTGGTGCAATGTTGGTATTTCCATTTGCACAGGTTCAGCTACGAGGCATTGTGGAAAGTTGTTAAGTTATTGGGGGATGGATGAATAAACCTTTTGTTCAAATGTTGAAGTCTGCAATTATTAAGTCATCATTAATTAATAAACATTGTGCAGTGAGGTGTGAAGTTTCTAGATAACACCATCTGCTCATGCTCCTTTTATCCTGTAGGGGACGATGTTATCAAAGCCATCACAGGTTTCTATGCAAAAAGGTTTCCTTAATGTCAGAGGTGTCATGCTTATTTTAGTTTCTTTGCCACATGCATCCTAATTTGAGCTCAGGTGGGCTGTAAAACCACTGCATAACTTTTTTTTTTTTTTAAAGGGCCTTCAAAGTTTCTCAAACCAGTAACCTGGGTCATAGTAGAGATTTTTAAAAAGCTGAATCCATAAGGCCAAGTAAAATAACATGTACCCTACACTAAAAATCTGCCAGACATGATAAAAATATTAGTTTTTGTTTAATTATTTTTCTCACTTAAAGACCAATAAATTTACAAAACAGATCATAAACAGCTTGATCTTTAGAAAGTAAATGCAACTTTAGCATTTGAGGGAAGGCCTTCATCCTATATTGGACAAGAATAGGACAACAATCCTCTCCCAAAAGTCCAGCAGCTGGTCTCCTCAGTTCCCAGATGTTTATGGAGTGCTATTAATATTCATGTAGTAAAGCAGGACTTAGCTAACTTAACTTAATATGATTTTATATCTGCATGCCTTATGGTTTACCTACACATATCAGTATCACACAACTAAGAAAAATGCTTGAAAAAGCAAGTGATTTTGTAGTCTGGACTAAGTCACAGCTTCAAATCCTATTGTACAGTACAGTGATTGTACAGTTATTTATCCTACATTAGATTTTTGATATAGTCTCTACAGTGTAAATCATTTTTGCGAGTCCCCTGCAATGCTCAGGTCCTGCTCTACCATCCATCCATCCACCCTCCTCTGTCACACCAACCTTCTCCTCAACTACATCCATGAATCTTCTCTGTGATCCTCCTGTTTTCCTCCTGCCTGGCAGCTCAATATTTCATCCTTTGTCAATATTTCCACCGTTCCTCCTCTGCAGATGTCCAAACCATCTCAGCCTTGCCTCTCTAACTTTGGCTGCCCCTCCCTGAGCCTGGTTCTGCAAAAGGGAGTTTTTCCTTCCCACTGTTGCCAAATGCTTGCTCATAGGGGGTCACTTTGACCGTTTTTGTTTTCTCTGTAATTATTGTAGGGTCTTTACCTTACAATATAAAGTGCCTTGAGGCGACTGTTTGTTTTGATTTGGCGCTAAATAAATAAATTTGAACTGAATGTCATTTTGTCAGTGCCACCTTCTCCAAACCATACATCATAGCAGGTCTCACTACCATCTTGTAAACCTTCCCTTTCACTCTTCTGCTGTCCTTCTGTCACAAATCACCCCGACATTCATCTCCACCCACTCCACCCTGCCTGCACTCTCTTCTTCACCTCCCTTGTGCACTGTCTGTTACTTTGGATAGTTGACCCTAGGTATTTAAACTCATCCATCTTCACTATCTCTGCTCCTTGCATCTTGCACTGTCACACTTGTTTCCCTCTCATTCATACACATGTATTCTGTCTTGCTTCTCCTGACTTTCATTCCTCTTCTCTCCAAAGCATACTTCCACCTCTCCAGGCTCTCCTGGACCCATTCCCTAATCTCACTGCAAATCACAGTGTTGTCTGCAAGCATCATAATCCATGGAGACTTCTACCTGACCTCAACTGTCAGCCTGTTCATCACCACTGAAAACAAGAAGGCGCTCAGAGCAAGTTCCTGATGTAATCCCACAGGACTGCAGGCAGGCCATTCCATCCTCTCCACTCCCAAATTCTGGAGCTATTCTCTGATAAACCCCACTCTGTGTCATTTTGGAGGATAGAGTTTGGCCCCAGACTGCGGAGATATGGGATTGCCACTGGTTGCAGAATCTCATCTCGATATCTCTCTGTGTTGAGATTGCCTCCGATGATGACAAGCCTGACTGTCAACACCTGGGGTACAAGAAGTTCAAGACAAGAGTCAATAGCAGAATAAGCTGTTTGGCATTGGCAGAGAAGATTTGGCAAGTTTTTCATGGGACCAACCCACATACTCAGCTCTGCTGCTCAACCCACAAATGCATTTTCCTTACAACTGCGGCACCATTTAAGGGGAAATAAACAGGCTTTCCAACGGTATAAGATTTATTGCCAAGAAGCATTGTTATTACAAAGAAATAATTGACCAAACACAAATGTCCTTACTTTTTGTGTTATAGATAGATAGATAGATAGATAGATAGATAGATAGATAGATAGATAGATAGATAGATAGATAGATAGATAGATAGATAGATAGGTCTCACAGGGGAAATTACTGTTACAGCAGCATAAAGATTTTTTTTTTTTAAAAAAGTATAATCTACAATAAAAAAAACAACAACATTGTTAAAGGTACTACAGGACCATATTGAAGGCATTATTATATGAGGTAGTGCAAAATTTTATATATACGCAACAGTGATTAAAAAAAGATAATAAAAAACTAAACCGAAACGAGCTTACTGCCTCTGGAAACTAAAAGTGAACTGAATTAAAAATAAAAATTAAAGAGGAAACTACTCTGGTCCTGACCTTTTCCTTTTTAAAAAAAAAAAATCCCCAGCCCAAGTTCCTACTGTGTTTCTTTAAATCCCACCAACCTCTGGACGCAGTTTGGATGTACCTTACCTTGTATGTTGCTCAGTTATCAGTGCAGTATTTCAGCCGTTCCTGCGCCTCTGGCTTTTCTTTCTATGGTAGAAAGAAAATTCATTGGTGCTTGAAAAACAGGTTCTTTTAACACTTTGTTGTTTTCTGCGTAACGGGGATACCGGCTATGTGATTGGCCGTCGACGTGTCAATCGTTTGCTCCACCGGAGAAAAAGACTGCGTCGGGTTTGTGATTTGACACAAACCGAGTCGTGATCATCCGGTCGACCCGTGGGTGGTTAGTTAGCCTCCCCTATTTACCTTCTTTCCATTTGGCGGACGTGCCAGCTCGCTGAGCGGTTGTATGGACGACTTATAACTCGTTTTTGTGGTAACCCCTGCTGCTGTTTTTTTTTTTTGTTTTGTTTTTTTTTTTTGGCTTTTGTTTTCCCTCTTCGGACGAAGTGTGTCTGTCAGGGAGCAACGCGGCTTGGATAGTGGGGGATATCCCCTTGCTTCTCTAGCTGAACGTCGTTTTTCCAGGCTAAGCTAGAAGAAGCAGCAGCGTAAACGGGTGGGGGTGGATTTCTACACTCCGGCCTTTGGAAAGCGATTATAAATAACCCCGTAAGGAGTAACGTTATGCTGGGGAACAATGACCAGCGAAGGGGACAGATCTAAGGAAGAAGGGCTCCTCGGGGAGAGGACGTGTCAGTGGAGGAGCGTCGGGTGGAGGATCAGTAAGGAGGTGAAGAGTGGTTCAGCTAAGCGGAGCTAGTCGGTTAGCTAACCAGATCAAGGAAGTTGACTAGCCGCTTTTGCTAACTGGGCTCCAAACCTCTGAGTTAGTGAGTTTGTTTAAGATTTAAGTGGTGCCAACTTTTTAAAGCTGGAGGTTTAGAAAGTCACGAATTATTTGCGGATTTTAACCCCCTCTAAAAAAAATTAAAAAGGTAGCACAGTGGTTTCACCGTTAGCTAGAAAGTCGGAGCTTGTAAACAAAGGCTCCCGAGCTTCACCTGTCCACAGCGACCTTACACCTCCAGTGGTCGTCGACCCCATTGTTTGACAGACAGCGCTGCCTTGTTTTCTTTTTTTCTCTCTGTTTTTTTTTAAAATTCAACAGCGACTTTAATTCTCGGAGATGGATTTAAAGACCGCGGTATTTAACGCAGCCAGGGACGGTAAGCTTCGGCTGCTTCAGAAGCTGCTGGAGAACAAAGATGGGCACGAGGTGACCAAGTTAATGGGCGAGAAAACAAACGGGGCCACCCCGCTCCTGATGGCTTCCCGGTACGGCCATTTGGACCTGGTGGAGTATCTGCTGGAGTGCTGCAGCGCTCCTGTTGAGGTCGGTGGTTCGGTGAACTTTGACGGGGAGACCATCGAGGGAGCGCCCCCACTTTGGGCTGCCTCTGCAGCGGGACACCTTAAGGTAGTCCAGTCCCTTTTGGGTCACGGAGCTTCTGTCAACAGCACCACCCTGACCAACTCGACGCCCCTGAGGGCGGCCTGCTTTGACGGCCATCTGGACATTGTGAAGTATCTGGTGGAGCACAATGCTGACTTGGAGGTGGCCAATAGACATGGCCATACGTGTCTCATGATTTCCTGCTACAAGGGGCACAAGGAGATAGCGCAGTACCTGCTGGAGAAAGGGGCAGATGTGAACAGGAAAAGCATCAAAGGTGAGTCAGTCCGTAGACACTAACACGAGTTTCCACAGAAAAATCATGACTTGATAGATGATAAATCTTTATTTATTTATTTATTTTAAGGTTGATACAGTTAGTTTCTGAGAAAATCACGCATCATGGGTCAAATGTATATGACATGCGTACATGCATTTAAATATAGGGTTTGTTATGATCTAGCAAGGGGAAAAAATGCATTACAAAATTAATTCAGTTGCATTTCTTTAAATGACTCACAAGAAAAGCATGAACTTCTGGTTTCACAGTAGAAAGTTGCACGTTGGCTACGTCAACCTGTGCATGTCTGTCAGGGTGTGTCTTGAAGATCATACTTAATATTTGGATGGTGTTTTGTAAATACAAGAACAATGTGTATGTGTCTTTTTCTAAGGTCATTGTCTTTTACAGGACTTTTTAAAAAAAGAAGCGCTCATGTCTTGCATGAGATAATTTTCTGAACCTACACTTAACCATTGTGGATGAGCCTTGTTTCTCCTTTCATGGAGACAGCTGCTTTGGCAGACTTGAATTCATGGTTTCAGGCCACTACCTTTGGATATCTACCTGGATTGGCATAGTTAAACCCTTATTTTGAACTCTTCTGTGATCAGAACTATGCTGCTTTAGCTTTTACTTGGCTTTCCAGTAGCTGGCACCAAATTCAAGAGTAGGGGAGATGTGTTTTATTTGGCACAAACCATCCTCTAGACTACTACTTTCCACAAAACAGCTGAAATGACATAAGGGGGTAAATCTCTAATATTACATATGACTGGAAGCTTTTCAAAAACAATGGACCTTGTGTTCAGGGAGGAAGGCAAGCAAGTTAGGGGAAAACAGTCATAAAGTAATCACAGCTGACTAAACTGCTTCAGAAGTTGTGCTTTTCTTGCTTCCTCCTCAGAAAACTACACTTCTCAGTTCATGAAAGACTTCCAGTAAATAAGCTTTAGCAAGGTGTCCTCTTCAGTTGTCTATCAGACAAACAAAACTTAACCAATTTTTTAAGTTTCCCCCAAGAAAAAGTTTCCAGGCTGGTATCTGCAGGTTTTCAGGAAGGCCCAGAGAAAGCTTTGTTGTAATTTCAACATATTATAATATTGGTGGTGTTTATCTAAAACGCATCAAAACACTGGTTGTATAATCAAGTCAGTTTGAAGCATTTTGCAGTGTAAACATGGTTTTCTTGTTGTTTACTGAGTTTTTCTTGTACATATTTAACCGAGGGAAAAACTGTAGCACCGCTGCTGCTGCCAAAGTTTGCTTGAATCTGATTAGTGTTTTTGCAGAAACCAGAGAATATAACTGTTGGTTAATCCCAAATTAACCCTGTTTGGTCTCATCTGACTGAATATGGAGTAGCCTCAGAGAGCAGAAAGAAAAAAGCAAACAACAAAAAGGTGGGGATGAGCATGAGGTGCTTGTAATTGCACGTCATTGCTGGGGTTTTCTTATCTTTATCCAACTCAAAGTTCATTAAGCACGTGTGTGTTTGTGTGTGTGGGTCTGTAGATGTGTGTCCCCCTCCTCGTTGGGAAAAACTGAACCTGTTTTTTCTGGGCTGAGTGACCTACTTTTAACATGCCAGTCATGCATAGCCCAGCCTTGAGTCAATGTAGTAATAGTGGAAGTGGTCCTGGTTGTGCTCCTTGAATGATCTTGAATAATGTTTCTTTTTTTGGGGGGGGGTTGTATCTTCTCATTTCAAATTGTGGTGGTTGAGATTTTTGTTCATGTCTGTTTGGAATACTAATCTCACATGGCTTTACCAACAATGACACACCTTCGAATGAAGGCAAATGAGTTAAAGACTGGAAACATTGCCACGTTGGTGGAACTTAATTTTTCATTTTAATCAGTCTAACAGCCCCTCCCTTGTTACAGCAGTTGAGCTCACATCTCAAAGTGCAAAGCTTCCTTTTAGCTGAGGAATGTGGTGCTGAAAACCTGTGACGATCACTAAATATTCTTTCAATTTATAACAAAAGTCACATGCACTTGACTCACCTGTATGCCCTGCAGTCCTAGCAACCAGTGGAGTTTCTCAGATTTTTGTGCAGCCCTGTGGTGGTGTTTTTTGTTGAACTGGATAAGTCAGTATGGTGGTCTGATACCCTCATTTAAACATGCCTCAGGTGTTTTTGCTGTGTAAGTTTGCATTTCCAAGAATTTTTTTTTATTGGGACCTTATAGATGATTCTTTCCGGAAAGGAGAGGAGTCTGTTAGTCTGACAGCTCCTCTGAAATCCAGCACTGCAGTAACACCGAGACACTTAAAGCTTTGTGATTGATTGTCCTCTTACTATTGACTTTTACTAGTTTTATTCTCAGCAGTGAGCGATGTAGACAGAAGTGTGATCAGGCGTACTTCCTTTTTTTGAGTTTGTTTGGTGGATTCCCAGGAGATTTTTAGTTGTTGTTGTTGTTGTTTTATATGCTAAACTGGATTGAACTGTACATCTGGGAACCCTGGAGTGGAGAATTGTTTTCTTTAAAAACTGAACTAAATTAAATGAATCAGATTAAACTTTTAAGAACTGTGCTCTCTGCTCTTCCTAATTAGACATTCATATTTATCTTTGCCTTTTGAACTGCTTATGTGGTTGAATTTATTTGAATTGCATTGCACTGCATTTTTCATGTTTTGTGTTTGGAAAATACTCTGAGGTCTTGTGTCTGGTGTTTGCACAAATCCTTTGTAGCATTAGACTCTTGTTCTGTTCTAAAAGTCATCAAACCACTAAAATAAAGTGAGCAGGGCACATCTCATGGCATGAATAAATGTAAAACAGCATCATCAATAAAATTTTTAGCATCAGTTATTCAGCTCTTTGAATATTTTTTTAAATGATATGATAACCTGGAGAGAAAAATTCAGTAATTCCGTATCAAAGTAATATAGATGCAAACACGACTTGGCCCCTGAATTCCTCCTAAGCTTCTGTGAGGTAATGTAGTTTTTTTTTATGTTTCACTCATTGCAAGACGTGTCATCTCTGTCACAGGCAACACAGCGCTTCATGACTGTGCAGAGTCAGGCAGTCTGGAGATCATGCGGATGTTGCTGCAGTACGGAGCAACCATGGAGCAGGATGGCTATGGCATGACACCCTTACTTTCTGCCAGCGTTACAGGCCATACTAACATTGTAGACTACCTGACAACACACCAGCAGGTCAGCCTTCCTGTCACCTACGGTTAAGAGTTTTGGGGGTTTTTTTTGCATAGAGTTGTGAGCCTCTTATAAATCTCACATTTTCTCTTCAGACGAGCCACACGGAACGGATCGATGCCCTGGAGCTCTTGGGAGCTACATTTGTAGACAAGAAAAGAGATCTACTTGGAGCTTTAAAATATTGGAAAAGAGCCATGGATCTAAGGTACATGGACAGTAACAACGTCATCCATAAGCCAGAACCCAAGCAGCTGATCATGGCATATGACTATGCTAGAGAGGTGAGTCTGTTTTTTTTTGTTTTTAACCCAGCAACACCTTAAAGTGTCTTTGTAATGTATTTAAAGCTGTCAAAATAGGCTTTCTTTCCTCTGATGTCAAGAAAAAACCTTGAGTACACATTTTTAATTTCTAGGAAAAACCTGAAGTTACGCTGTAGTCTTTTAGTATTGAAGACGTAGCCTGGAACTTTGTTAATTTGCTCTGAAAAGGGGTTTAAGTCCTAAAGAAAGAGATTCAGTAGGCTAGATGGATTAAATTTGAGTGCAGCACCCGGGTCTTGCTGCTGAAATCACATTTCACTTTGCAACCTTTCAATCTTTGTTCTAGGTAACAAATGCAGAAGAGCTGGATGGGCTGATTTCTGACCCGGATGAGATGCGCATGCAGGCTTTGCTCATCCGAGAGCGAATCCTCGGTCCGCAACACCCAGACACATCCTACTACATCCGCTACCGTGGTGCTGTCTATGCTGACTCTGGGAACTTTGAGCGCTGCATAAATTTGTGGAAATACGCACTGGACATGCAACAAAGCAACCTGGACCCCCTCAGCCCCATGACAGCCTCCAGCCTGCTGTCATTCGCTGAGCTCTTCTCTTTCATGCTGCAGGACAGAGCCAAGGGGCTCTTGGGGACATCGGTGTCGTTTGAGGACTTGATGGGGATACTGTCCAAGAGTGTGCTGGAGATTGATCGAGCCATTAAACAAAGTGGACCAATGCCTCCTGACCCCACTCAGCTCAGCAAGGCCCTATCAATTATTCTGCACCTGATTTGTCTTTTAGAGAAAGTGCCATGTACTGCAGAGCAGGACCATTTCAAGAAGGAAACCATCTATAGGTTTGTTTCTTATGAATGTCATTTATGTCTTTCTGTGACAGTGATATTCTTTGACCTAGTTGGTGATGATGGCTTTGCCATTCCTTGCCGTATTATATGAAATTCAGTCACACATTCAACCCTTTTTAGCGAACAGTTGGGGTGTTAATTGACCTCTGCCACAGGCATTTTGCAAATCTGTGTTAATGATTTCAATAAACATATAAATCTGCATTGTCTGGTACTCAAAATTCATTGCTTTTCATCGCATCTTCAGATTCCTGAAGCTCCAGCCATGTGGTAAGAATGGCTTCAGTCCACTGCACCTGGCAGTCGACCGCAACACTACCTGTGTCGGCCGCTATCCTGTCTGCAAGTTCCCTTCCCTCACAGTTGCTTCAATCCTTCTTGAGTGTGGGGCAGATGTTAACAGCAGAGATGAAGATGACAACAGGTCTGTTTTTAAATATCCCACTTGTGTTTCACCCACGCACTCCAGGTTTTTGTTTTCACCTAGCTTTATTTGGAAAGAATGGTAGAATGTGGGATGATGTGGGCATATGTATCTTGTACAGCATAATAATCACACAGATCTATTATCTTTGTATTCACCAGTCCCCTCCACATAGCGGCATCCAATGGTCACCCTGACATCATGAACCTGCTAATTTCTTGCGGGACTCACTTCGACAGTACCAACGCCTTCCAGCAAACGGCCTGCGACCTCCTGGACGAGAAGGAGCTGGCCAGGAATGTCATCCAGCCCATTAACCACACCACTCTGCAGTGCCTAGCCGCCAGGGCTATCATCAAGCACGGCCTCGACTACCAGGGAAACATCCCTGAGAAACTGGAGTCCTTTGTCTTGCTCCACAGATAATGATTGTGAAGGAGAAGAATGGATTGGTGCATGGGGAAAGGTATGAAAAGGAGCATAATCTCAATGCCTCACCCACAGTGATTGAAAAGCAGAAAGACAATTAAGTGGGTTAGGTTTGCAAATTCAAACTACACAGATAGTATGAACTTGTTGGAAGAATTAGGTGCACATAAAGTCCTCAACTAACCAGGATGGACTTAAAAATGGATGGATTAAGGAGCCCGATCTTTTGGGATGCATCAGGAGTGGATTGCAACATGGACAAATGCGGCTGCATCTCGGGATGAACTGAGGAAAGGGGGTTTACGTATTTTTGCTTGAGAACTTTTTTTTTTTTGCATATTCGATTTATTTATTAAATAAAACTTGAGAGATTTTTCTCCATGCTGGCTGCAACCCAGTCTCAACATTGCCTGCTTATGTCTTCTCAGTTTCAAGGCATTTCTACATATGCTGGGACTTCAGGGTTTTTTTTTGTTTTTTTGGGGGGGGGGTTGTTTGCCCACAGTCATGGACTCTTCCTCAGTCATCATTAGGTTATTAATTTTTTTTTTGTTTGTAATTTTACGATACACATCATTTTTGGCCATGCAAATCTGGACATCTGCCAAGTGCTGTGGATTCTAGACTCATTTGTCGTTCCCACTTAAATGTACAACAAAGCTTTACAAGAAGGGTTTAATGCGTGTGAACACCATAAGTGCTTTATTCTTTCTATGCACAGGCTAGGCTGTTGGAAAGAGAGACTGTTGTATTCTGTGCCGGCACTTGTCTGTGCAATATCCCTCATGAGTTTTTGTGTTTACCTCATTGATGCCGTTTCCTTCAGTATCCACCTACTTCACTCAAAGGGGGAGGGGGGTGCAAAAACCATTGTAGTGATTGTAAGAGGAGCAAATGAATTTGAGCGAGTGTGTGAATGAAAGAAATGTGAGTGGCCCACGGTGCGTTTTTTGTATGCAGTTTTTTGTTTTTTTGTTTTCTTTTCTTTTGAGCTTACACGAATTGACAACAGGAGTTGGGTGAAGTGGCACTCATGGAGATTCCACAATGCGCGTGACTGCCACTAGAAACCACAGCGGCCAAACTAACAGTCCACAACCGCTGGAGAGTGCAGGCTCGCACACAGAAGTGACCTCTTTAACGTTCGTACATAGCCGACCTTTAAATGCCGTCATTCTTTAATAATCTTTATCCGAAGAAAAAAAAAAAAGTCTCGGTAAACATTAACCCGCTGTTCACACGCAGCCACAAATCAGCCAACCAATCACTGCAGAAGACCTTTCATGACAACTACTAGACACCAAACTAGAGTAGAGCGAGGTTAGTTCTGTTCACTTTATACAACTGTCATCCAGCTGTATGAGGAATTGAAGACAAATGAGTGGGAGGATGCCTCTACATACAGAATAGTAAAGCTTTGTGAATTCTCTTTTGCACATTAGCTTTAGATGTGTGGGTTGGAAATATTTTTTTAAAAAAGGGCTTTTCATAATTCTTAAGATTTCATATTACAGTTTAAAAAAAAAAAAACAGACATAGAAAATGTAATGAGGACACCCAGGGCAACTTGTTGTGAATCTGCACTTTACTACAGTGGAGTTTAAGATTTGATTATGGCATTAATTGAGTTCATGTCTTAATAACCAGTTTGACAATAAACCCATGTTGCACTTGTCTCCTTGTCCAAATGTCTTTATTTTCTGCTTTGGTCTCTTTGGTGTATAGCCATAAAAATCCTATCAGCCACAACATTAAAACCAACTGCCTAATACATTTCTGACTTACTGGGTCATGAATAAGGGATCTGTGGCAGTGTCATCATGTGGTTTCTGGATTTGGAAAGCTGGAGAAGATCCTTTTGGGATGAGGCTCGCATCTCATGAATCCCGATTGGATTGGGAATTAAGTTTGGAGGCCGGGCTGATGTGGCTCTGTTATTGTCTTTGCATTGTGGCATTGACGTATTCTCCTGCTGGGGGAGGCTGCTGTCATTGGGTAATATGCTTGGCCTCCAACAACATTTAGGTGGGTGTTATTTGTCTAAGTGAACACTTGGATGAGATGATGTTATTTGACCTGTTAGTGGTTTTAATGTTGTGGCTAATGGTGAAAGAGTGCAGATGGTCAACAGCTGATTGAGTCAGTGTTCTCAGTGCTTTTACTGCAAGAGTCATTGGGCAGGTATTTGAGTTAGGAGAAGCAAAGAGGACACCTCTGAGATGTGAAACTACAGATGGAGTTGCTTCCAAGAAATGCCCCCAAATAAAAACAAGCTAATTGTTCAATACTTTGTGCATAAAGCCATTAAAAACAGCAGCTGAGAGGTGCATAGGGTGTTTACCTTATTGTCTCTGTATCAATGGCTGATTTACTGTTGTATTTTTACCTGGTGCCATAAAGCTCAATGCTTCAAAAACACATCAGCAGGCAGATCCATTCTTGACAAAAAAAGTAGTAGTTTGACACAGAATCCAAAATAAATGCACAATTTAAAGAACCAAGATGGTGAGATTGGTGTTTAGCCATGCTTGTGCTATAGTGCCACTACAAGTTACTATGCGCATTACCCCCAATGCTTCACTGAGAAACAGACACTTTCTGAATTCTTTAGATAAAGTCTTGAAATTTGGTGCCCTGCGTATGAACCCTGTGGCCTGATACAGGTCAGTAATATGAAGTGGATGGAATCAAACATTTTGACCCAGGCTAGATGAACACTGGTGACTTCAGTCATGAAATTTTGTCCCTGCATTGCAGTCCTCCAGAATTACTGATATTTCCATACTCTTGGTTTGTGGCCAAATGCAGGACAAACTAAGGTCACTCTCATGATCTGTGCTAACTTTGTTGAAGAGCAGCCTGACTCAGCCTCATGACTTTAGACTTCTTAATTGATAAAAGATTTTTAAAAAAGTAGATTAGCCACTTCCTCTACATTGGTTTGATCAACGTAGCTGATTATAGTTTAAGAAAATGAAAAAGTGTCATTTAACAGCCAGATGATGCAGCTTCCTCACTCACAAACAGGCAAGTACCCTCATGAATGCACATTTTTTCCTTGCTTCCTCCACATGTACAGCGGCAGCATTCAGCCCCAAAATGAGACACCCGTCCTGAATGTTCTGTGATGAGTCACTGCCAGGATCTCCTGCAAACCAGAGAGTGGGACTTTTTTAATGAGTCACGATCACTGTAGGTGTGTGTGTGTGTGTGTCAGGCTGCTGAGGCTGGACAGAGTGGGTTTGCTTACATATGTGTGATTTACGATTGGCATCTATTCTGTGGTCTATAAAAAGTGGATTTCACAACCTTTAGGGACTTTTTCAGCCAGCCTTCCCTAACAAGTGGTTACAGCATGCGGACATTTGAAACCATCCCGTGACACTCTTGCGTAACAGAAACACAACAGGGCCTACGTCTCATTTTGAATGTGGGCCAAAAGCTTAACCAACTTGACAAAAAGCTTTTGATAAGAGTAATAGACAAATGGGTAAACCTTTTTTTTTTTCGGGGGGTATTCACTTCTGAGAAGTGTCAATGAACTTTGCTGTTTTGCATTTCTACAACCACACCCAGCATTACCTTTCTAAAAATAGTACAGGTATCATGAGGTGAAAGAGGACACATTTATTTTTATTTAGTGTGAGGCGCAACTGCAGCTGGAAAATCTATTTGGTTTTATGCTATATCTCTTTTTCTCTTTCCAACCTGCCTCTTTCCTCTCAGTTGCTCAAAGCTCAGTTAACTTTCTTTTCCCTTTGCGGGAATGTTGTGAAATAAATGGTTTAGGTGTTTCTGGTTCAAAGTGCACGGATCAAATTGAGGCTTATCACAACACTGATGTTTATGTGGCTCAGCCCCATTCATAGCGACACTAGTTGTTAACAGTGCCATAAGCTCTGTGTCCAATGAGGAAGAGTTTCAAAGGAAGACGCATGGCTGATATGAGGAAGTTGGGCTTGTACTAAGGCTGTGTGGATAAAAGCCAGATTTTCTAGAAAAGCAATTGTCAGCTCAGCAGGGAGGGGGTGTAGTGAGTCAGAGGAATGCCCATGAAGTCCCAGGAATGAAGATGATGAGACGCTACCATGGTGAACTGTCTTTTAGTAAAATGCAGGCTCCCTACCAGCTTTCAAAATTGAGTAATTCTTCCTTACTAAGATATAATTAAATGCATGTTCAAAGGAAAAGTCTTTATTGCTTAATTTTGCAGTGTTTGTAAATGTATTTTTTTCCCTGCGTCTGAAATTGCTTTCAGACGCAGAGTTGCTGCGATCATGAGAGGAAAAGAGGAAGACCACAGAGGAGGTCCATGGATGGAGAGAAGGACATGCAGAGGGCTGGTGTGACAGAAGAGTTTACTAAGGACAGGGTGAGATGACGGCAGATGATCCACTGTGGCAAACCCCAAAGGAGCAGCTGAAAGAAGATTTTATAAATTAATGCAGTTACATTTTATTTCCGTCCATCCATTCAACTTCCGCTTATCCTGTTCAGGGTCACGGGGGTGCTGGAGCCTGTCCTAGCTGACATAGGGCAAGAGGCAGGGTACACCCTGTACAGGTCACCAGCCTGTTGCAGGGCCAACACAGAAAGACAGACAACCATCCACTCCTACGGGCAATTTAGAGTGGTCAGTTAACCTAACTCCACTAAGTACATGTCTTTGGACTGTGGGAGGAAACCAGAGTACCCGGACAAAATCCTTACAGACACAGGGAGAACATGCAAACTCCAAACAGAGAGCGAGAGTGAGGGGCCTGGTGAGGAGCAGCCATCTTCTGCCACCGGTTTGGGGTGAGAAGGAGAGACACTGTGGAAAAGGGTTTAGCCATTACTAAAGATTAAATACAATAGTGGTGCATGAAATCAAGGAGAGGGAAAAGAGGTGAGTGACGAAGAAATGCTCAGTGCATCATGGGAAGCCCCAACCAGTGTGAGAGTATAGCAGCGTGAGTAAGGGTCACCTGATCACCTGATGAGCCCTAACTGTAACCTTTGCCGAAAAGGAAAATTTTAAGCTTAATCTTAAAATTAGAGGGCATCTGTCTCCCAAATCCCAAATGGGAGCTGGTTCCACAGAAGAGGGAACCTCTTAAAACATCCTGAATACAATGAATAACAATAGTCCAGCCTTGAAGTAATAAATGCATGAACTAAATTTAGTTTTTCAGCATCACTCTGAGACAGGATGTTTCCAATTTTAGAGACATTGTTAAAGAAAGCAGTCCTACATATTTGTTTAATATGTGCATTGAAGGACATATCCTGGTTAAAAATAATGCCAAGATTCCTCACAGTGTTACTGGAGGCCATGGTAATGCCATCCAGATTAAATATCTGGACAGATGCCATATTTCCAAGGTTTTTAGGGCCAAGTACAATAACCCCAGTTTTATTTGAATTTAGAAGAAGGAAATCCTGGCCTTTATGTCTTTTAGACATTCCTGCAGTTTAGCTATTTGATTTGTATCATTTGGCTTCATGGAGAAATAAGGCTGGGTATCACCTACACAGCAATAAAAATTGATGCAACATTTTCTAATAATATTGCCTGGGAGAATACCACCCGCAAATGCAATACCTACGATGTGTTCTAGTCTTTGTAGTAAAATATTGCGATCGATGGTATCAAACGCTGCTCTGAGGCCTAACAGGACAAGCACAGAAATGAGTCCACTGTCAGAGACCAAAAGGTCATTAGTAACCTTCTAAATCTTTAATTTCCCTGACGGAATCTTCCTAAAGGGCTTAATAAAGTTTTATCTAATCTAATCTAATCATCTGTGCTGTGATGAACTCTAAAACCTGACTGAAACTCTTAGAA
Source organism: Pterophyllum scalare (assembly GCA_024447675.2). Taxonomy (NCBI): domain Eukaryota; kingdom Metazoa; phylum Chordata; class Actinopteri; order Cichliformes; family Cichlidae; genus Pterophyllum; species Pterophyllum scalare. The sequence goes on along the minus strand of JAMQGT020001246.1, from coordinate 123,183 downwards.
TAAACCATCCCTTTGCAGATGATCAGGTAGCTGTTTAATGAGAATTGCTCAGGAATATGGTTTTGGGCTGGTGGCATGATTGAGATATCCTCCGGAAAATATTCTTTCTCTAGTTGTGATTACAGCCGTAACGATCAGTGTTAATGCAAATGAGCTGATACAGAAGACTTTCAAGACTCAAGCCTTATTTTAATTATGTAACACAAGGTTGTGTAATGAAATTCTGAAGAACCCCCTTCATGCCTCCAGCAAACAAAATACGAGTGAATAAATAATAATAGACAAGCGGAAAAATAACAAAGTCATTATTTGTGGTGAAGCGCGGAGGGGGAGTTTGGTGCTTTCACAGAGCCTGAGAGGAAAGACTGCTCTGAATTTTAGCGGTATCAGATACGTCTGTATCACTTGCCAGATGGCAGCAGGGTGAACAGGCTGCAGATGGGGTGAGAACTGTCTTTTAGTATCCTTTGGGTTCTTCGCAGACATCTTACCTCACTGATATCAGTGGCTCTGTGGGAGGCTTTAATCTGTGAGCGGTGTTTGTGATACATTTAATGTGTCACTTCAACTCCAAAGTGACTTCGTTCTGGCAAACAAAGGGAATATACAGACGTGTTTTTCTGCTATAACTAGTATACACATGAAATATTTATATATTTGGTACAATTACAGTGCTTTGTCAGTGTTTGGGCACCTTTTTATATCTTGTGCAACCTCAGTAATCACCCAGATTTGCTCAGTTTTCTTCAGGGAATAGCAGCCAATTCAGTTCATTTACATATTTATGTGCTTTTCATAGGGGCAGAAAAATAGCAAATATCAAAAAATATTTTTTAAAAAAAGCAAAATAAAAGGAGTCTAAAAGCTGAACAAATAAAAAACACTTGTGCTTATTTTTTGAAAAATCAAAAATAAGTGAATCATGACTTACTGTACACAGGGCTTCACATCAAGACTTATTTTTATGGTCTTTTGGCAGAGCTGTCAGCTCGGCCTACTTCTGTCCCGTCTATATTTAGGGCTGAATAATGCCCTGTTGGAAAGCTGTCCTACATTAACCGTGCTCCTCCGTGTCTGAATACCTGCAGGTGAACTCACCACCAGACACCTTTTCTTTCCCTGTGCCTCAGCCTGTCCTCGTGTGCCACTCAACCCATTTCAGCTGACTCCAGTGACAAGAAAAGCAGGATAATGCTACAGTACAAGAGCAAAACATAAATATGAAATCAAGTGGATAGGCAGAGGATGGATGGATGGATGTCCTTCTCAATGCTTTTTTGCTTATCTTTGTCTGTGTTATTATGTGTGGCAGTCAGCCTGTCATCTCCTCACTCCTCTCTGGCCTTGGTCACCACAGCACCAGGAGACTCTAGAGCTTTAAGCTTTATAAATGAAAGCCTTCTCAGGTCACGACTCAAAGAAAATATGATTTTCTTGTCAGCTGGTCTGCCTTCCTGCACGGAAAAAGCATCAAGAGGAGCAACATTTAGGGACAAATTGGCAGCACCATTTGAAATTCATTTTCTTTGGACTGTGTATACACTCAGGCAATGGTTCCATTTTTGTTTAGTCATTTAAAATGTTATAAATCAAGAAATATATCTATTTTCAGGGCTCACAGAAGTTGTGACTGTGGACATCTAAAACTGCCAAAAACCATAATTAAAAAAAGAAATTAAATGACTGTAATTACAAGCCATAATTATGAGCCATAATCATGGCGTACTAATTGATATTTGTGTTTTAAAATGCTTTGTATTTACAGTTAGGGTCATGATTTATTGGACAAAGGTAAAATTTTTGAAGTTTTGAATGAAGATGTGATTGACACGCAGACTTTCAGCTTTAACTGGGTCAGGTTTTGTGCGAATTGTTTATTTTTGTCTTTAAAAGAACATTTTCAGACTTATTCCAGGGTACAAAAAAATATTTGTAGATCATATATTTTTCAGTGTGTTTGACCTAAATAAGATGTGGCTCTGAATATTGTCATGGGCTGTCATGGGTTGACCAATCACAAGTGATATAAGATGGCGCTGCCCTGTATTTCACTGTCAACTGTGCTTTGCACACTACAGAGCTGCAATAAGTAAGATATACAGTATGTCAGTCCTGCAGAGTGACGGCAGGTAATTACTTTATTTGTGCTCATACTTTTTCAGTGTCCATGCCATCAGATTGTCTCCACCATGTTGGACAGATAATAAGCTGTTTCTTTCCTTCTCCACACTTTTCTCTTCCCATCATTCAGATACAAGTTAATCTTGGTTTCATCTGTCATAAGAAAACTGATTTAAAAAAAACTGCCAAGTTCAATCTAAACACAGAACAAGTGTTAAGGTGCGGTCCTAAACTCCATGTGACATTAATCTCCATTGTGCCGGACTTTCCATAACTGCTAGCTGCCAGGTTTCAACATCCCACCTCTTATATATATATTTCAAATCCAGCTTTCAATGTAGATACATGCAGAACTCACAGCGTGCTCATGTTCCTGGCTATCTTCCCGTGATTACTTGCAGCCCTCCAGCTTTGAGACACTAAATCTGTCACCACTGTTTAAATGGAGATTATCTCCTGAACAGCTTCACCAGAGGTTCATGGTCCGGCATTGCATCTCGTTGGATGAGAGAAGCTCCTCCTGTCTGTAAAAAGACAAGGCGGTGACGGACAAAGGGTTGTTGAGAAAATGTGACAGATTGCATAAGAGACCCCTCAGCTAAAATAGATGAGCAGGGTATTAACATGGGGATCACTGTGGTCTGAATCTGACACTGGTTTGGACTGGACACCAAAGTCTCTGCATCGCCTTGTCTCTTTCCAACTTGGGCCATGGGGGGCATTGCTAATTGTGTGTGTGTATGTGTGTGTGTGTGTGTGTGTGTGTGAGTGTGAGAGAGAGAGAGAGAGACTGTAAGGGATAAATGATCTATTGTGTTTATGTGTGACAGAGTTTTCTGTTCCCGAAGCTCACTGGCACCAAAACTTTCCACTTTGAGTCAGCTGTCAAAATAACACTCATATAAATAGAGGAGGAATTAGCTGGCATGGCAGTGATTAGAACAACAAACACACTAATCTAACACACATGCAAAACAACAAACACACGCACATGCCGATCATCTTCTGTCTGAGGATTTGACACTCAGTCAAGCTCATTAATATACAGTGTTAAATCTTCAGGAATAATATTAAGCAAACATGTTTGCACTTACACGCGTACCATCCACAAACACACACACACTTTCTTCCTGCCATTTTTAAAAAATATTTTTATTTATTTTCATTGATTGATGCTTCTGCCTTTATTGGACAAAAACATATACATATACGTGGAGTGACAAAGATAAGTGGCCTGATTAAAAGCAGGGATTCTGTGGCTCTGTTACCAGAACGCCCAATTCAAGGTTCATTTTAAGGCATCCGTCCATCCTTTGATGCAGTTCTGCAACTCGGTGAAAACTTTGCCCTAATCAAACATGTGGGATCATAAAGAACGAGTCCTTTACTTTGTATTAATAAGTCTATATGTGTGTTTCTTTGTTGCACACATACAGTTTGTGAATGCACCCTTTCATTCATATGGCTCAAAAAAACAACACTGAAGCACCAAAATACAGATTCCAAACACTGTGGGTAACGTCATGGTGGTTATGTCCATGCTGACAACCAACTAGTCACTTCCTGTTTTATTTTGTAATCCCTTACCTCATACAGTATGCGTCCACGGTTGTTTACTTTCTGCTTTATTCTTGCCTTTGGGATTTGGGACTTTTACCCAGTTTCCTATTTGATCTTGCATTTGAGTTAATTCTTTGACATTTGAGGCCTCATTTGTTTTTTAAAAAAATGAACTATAGGTATGCTTGAACTCCTGCACAATGGTGCAATAAAATGCTTGCTTTAGCAGGCTCTATGAAACTATGCACCTGTGATCTATCAATTTCAAAACACCCTAAATTGGTATCTTTTTGGAACTGGAATTGGAATCAGGCTTTAGTGTGCTCTGAACACTTTGCTTCAAATTTCTTTTTCTACCCTTGTGTCTGTCCCTTGTGATCAGTGTTTCAATTTTCGTCTCAGAAGATGAAGATACACTTGGATGGATCTGCTTCTCTGCTCTTCTGCTCGTGCTCTGTAGCTAATTTGGCTCACCCGGTGCAGCTGATACTGGTAGCTGCCCAGACACGAACAAGAGTGGGCATCCTGAAACTCAAGTATTGTTCAAAGTAAATTATTGCTGGCAGCAGTGATGCTGAAAGAACCAGAGGTCATTTTACACTGACAGTAATCAGGCATTTGTAACTTCAGTCTCCAAGAGACCAGACGCTGCTCGTTTATGCCGTGTGAATCTCAGAAGGATTTGAAATGGAGAACCAAAGTTTATAGGAATTATAATATTTCTGACTCTGGCTTTATAATATTTTCAATACATTTGTAATGATAGTTCATAGTTAAATTCATTTAACTACGTTCCGCTTTTGCCACAAGAATTTGCAGGCAACATCCGGCTGCGTGGTTTTAAAAAGACTAATCTGCAGAAACGAATACATTATTGGTTATTTTGTCATGCTTGCATTTATCCTTCACACACGTGAAGCTGTTTTATTGACATTTCTTGTACATGACTGCAGTTTTACAGGATAGATGAGAGGAAAGTAAGATAAATTAGCAAACATATCGAAGTCTGCACTCGCTGCCTTATCATTATGAATCATCAAAATGTGCCAGTCACATTCTGCTACAGCAGATGCTCACATTTATTTATTTATTTTTTACCTAATACCTAATAGAAAGCATGTTGAGCTGAAAACATTTCTCTGCTTTTGGTCTTTGATTTTAATCAAAAATATTTTTGCTCTCTTTTGTTCAGCTGGAGGTATTCGGGTTATACTGCAGAAAAGTGTTTCCCCAAGATAAAAATGTTTCCATTTCCCTTGTTTAAAATGCAGATTGTACAACAACAGTTCCTCTTGATCAGTGAAATTGTTTGGCTACGCCCACATTTGCTGCCAATGCCAAACCATCTGCCACAAAGCGAGACTGACTCATCAGAGCCGCCTGCGCTCTTTTGAGAATCCATAATTTCCACAAGGTACCTCCTTTTGTGTCTCATCACAATGTGCTGTACCTTCCCCGTGTATTTCTCTGTGGCTCTGCAGTGCTGAATCAAACTCAGACCTGAGTATGTGGGTGCAGAAGTGTTGCAGATAAAAGAGCAGTCGTGGCTCAGAACCTCAGCTGTGAGGCAAATGTACAAGTAACACATACCTGTTTTTTTTTGGGAAGAGCTCATCCAAATTTCACAAGCAAAGACTAGAGCTTTGAAAGAGAGAAGGAATGGTGCCAATTTAATGAAGAAGATGGGGTTTGGGAAAGGCTTCACTGAGGATCACTGTGAGTCACTGACAGGCAGAAGAAGAGGGAGAGGCAAGCAAAATGAGATCAGGTGTGAAAGGCAGGTTGGCATTCATGACAGGAAGGGGAGTGTTTAGGGTGCGGTTCTGTTCCTGAACCTCACATAAAGTTATCTCCAATTATATACGTCAGACCTATTCTATTCTATTGTCAGATATTCCATATTATTCTATTTTGCTTTATCCCTTACTCGCTGGTTTATTTGATCTGTCATGGCTCTCTTGCTCAGGCTCACAGTGACTTGCACGTGTGAAAATGCACGCACAGGGATAGTCTCTCTCTCACTATCGGGCTTGGCACCTCTCAGCAGTTGATAATCTACACAAAAAGCAGCGGCGGTGTTTGCTCTGATCCTGAGTTGCTGGGCACAGGCGGCGACAGATTCCAGTGTCTGGAGGATAAACTTGATGCTCCAGCGTGCTGGTGTCCATTACCTGTGATCACGCTGATGCAGCTGATACCTTACTCTGAGCATTCACGTCTTCTCTTTCTGTCTGTATTGACTGCCCTTATTTCTGGATCTTGCATGCAAAGACAAGGTTTTTGGCAGTACTACTCCTGCTCTCAAGGTCCACCCCACTGCTGTAAATTATGCCACTTGAGTTTGATGGTGAAGATTATAAAAAGAGGAAAAGTGAACTTGTTCCCGAGGCAAACCCCACACTTCTGTTATGACGTTACATCTCAGGCAGGGAGTGTCTGAGAACAATTCGCAATTATGGAGGGTGGTGTGTGAGATCACAGCACTGATATTCATTGTTTTTGTTTTCGGCTCCTCTCTCATTGGGCACTCTGAGGGAAAGTCACAGGTGTGGCAAAGGGAGGGGAAGAATCAAAATATGATGTGCTTGCATGCCAGAATTAAAGCAGAAGTCCCAGTTTGACTGAAATCCCATTCTCTGGACCAGATGCTCAGAGCCCTAAATACCCTTTTTGAATCAATCACTGTTCTGTCAAAATCATGAAAGAAATCCACCAAATCAAATGCTTTTGGTACATCTTATTTACTCTTTTTCCACTACTCTAAACACATTATCACTCAAACATATGATGCACAATTGTAACTGCAGCTGGCAGAAGTTAAATAGGTGTGGTTGCTTACAGAAGTACTAAAAATTGTTACAAAACAGTACAAGCTCAGAGTGCACAGTTAGCTGTACCTTGAAACGAAGTAGTGGGTCTGAACAGTCTTCAAGGCAGAGAAAGAAGTGTGTGTGTGTGTGTGTGTGTGTGTGTGTGTGTGTGTGTGTGTGTGTGTGTGTGTGTGTGTGTGTGTGTAGGAGCTTGTGGATGAGGAGGACGAGAAGAGCAAGACAAGTAGCAGTATTTTCAGATTAAATTTCAGAGGCTGTGATGGAACATGTTGTTTGCAGAGTACAAAGAGTACAAACCAATCTCCACAGCCTCTCTATGGGCTTACTAATCAGGAGAGTCAGAGGACAATAAATGAATAATATTAAATAATCCACACCACATCATGTATGATATCAAAGCTACGGTTTGTACATCTGAGTGGTGGCTGCTGGAACAAAGCTATTTTTATACCCTGTTGTTCTTGCAAACTTAAACTCACTACGCAAAGGGCGGTCAAGTGGTCAAGTAAAATCAAATCTAACTGTCTGGAGTAGCCTGTTAGACCATTAAGTAATTTAATTAAGTGAGTTGCTGTTCCTAATATAAGTATCCAAACCATGGAAAAGGACGAAATAGGCTGAATGAAAGCGCAATAAAATAAAATCATTGTGCATGGGTTTGTGGAAATAGGAAGCTTTCCTTAACACAACAGATGCTGCTGCCTTTTTTTTTTTTGCACCAGGGTCTGATCACAGGTTTGCACTGATCAGTCTGAGATTTTGAGCTTACAGGTTTGACAAAACACACACACACGCACACACTTGCATGAACTCAAGCACACTCTCTGAACCCCGAGTGGCATGTCTGCAATCAACTCCTAAAAGCCCCATGGGTCATCTCTATAACTTTACCACTTTTCTGTGTCTCTCAGTGTGTGTGTGTTTATGTGTGGTCAGTGACAACAGTGCTTGGACTCCTTTTAACAACCCCCAGCCTTCATGTGAGCCTCCATTCACTTTCCTCCAGTTAATGTTTAATCAGCTTGTATAAAACCCGTACGCTGGGGTCAGGCTGCAGCGGCGCCTCATTATTTAATAGATGCCGTGAGATTTTACTCCAACACAATTTACTTTGCCAAGAAGAAGCGAGACACAAACATGCTGAATTGGTTACTTTTGGGATATAAATGTTTGTCAATTTAGTGAAAGAAGAGAAAAAAAACTCAGAAACCTGTGTTTTTAGTTTCATTTCAAAATGAGTTGTTCACAATATCTCTGACAAAATGCTGAGTTAATCTAATAATGAGAATAGAAAGTTTCTCTTTGAGTCGTCTTTCAGGCTTTATTTCCTCAATAATTCGATATGAGTGCACGGCAGGAACATTAAACAGATAAAAAAAAAACAGACTCCAACACACAAGAATATTTTCAAATCACTTTATTGACGTTATTTTGTGATTTGCTTGTGAGCGAAAAAACTTTTTTCTTTCGTCATTAACTAACATGAAAGATACATGAAAAAGAAAATGAAAATGATTTCAGCACTACTGTTTTAACCTCAGCAGGGTGTCAGCCAAACTCTGATAGCAGTGCCACTGACATGAAACCTTGTCAGTATAAAAGTTAAACTTTAAAGTACTTTTCTTGCACACATGCTGGGTATGACCGGATCACGTTTATCCCACGAGGATCCTTTTTGTCGGAGCTCAAGCACACACATCTCTGACGTGAGGGCTGAGACACTTGTTATCACTTTATTTTGGTCATTTGAACTAGATATGAATAATCACATTACTTTATTATATATGAATAAAGTGATTTTTTAGCTCGCTGTCATCAAATTTTCCATTTTAAAATAACTTAATGGAGTTCTTCGCCATGTTTGTTTTTTACATCTTTAAAGTATTAAAAATAAAAATTTTATTACCTCCAGTTTTATGAGAACTGGTAACACTCAGAGATGATTGTTTCCATAAATATGACAGTATACAAATCTAGATTTTACTTAATGTCAGTATATTATAAACACTCACAGCCACCTCATTAGGTATATCTTGCTAGGACTGGCTCTTACTTCGAGCACTCAAAGTGCTTAATATAACATGCCTCATCCACCCATTCACTTCTTTCTATGGCTAAATGCTTTCCATCTAACATTCACACACATTCACACTCCGACAGCTGCATGGACAAGCAACTTGGGGTTCAGTATCTTGCCCAAGTATACTTTGGCATGCAGACCGGAGCAGCCAGGAATCAAACCACCAACCTTTTGATTAGTACGTGACCTGCTCTACCTCCTGAGCTGCAGCCACCCCAGCCCCTGGTAAGAAGTTGGACCCGCTTTTGCTTTCAGAACTGCCTTAATTCTTTGTGGCATAGATTTAACAAAGTGCTGCAAATGTTTCTCGTCCATATTGACATGACAGTATCACACAGATTTGCAGATTTGTCAGCTGCACATCCATTATGTGAATCTCCCATTTCACCACATCACAAAGGTGCTCTAATGGATTGGGATCTGGTGAATGTGGAGGCCATTTGAGTACAGTGAACTGATTGTCATGTTTGAGATGATTTGGCACATTATGCTGCTGAAAGCAGCCATCAGACATTGGGTACACTGTGGTCATAGAGCGATGCAGGCTATTTGAGTATAGTGAACTCACTGGAGAGTCATAAAGGGATGAGCACGGTCAACAATACTCAGGTAGGCTTGGTATTTAAGCAATGCTCACTTAGTACTAAGGGGCTTAAAATGTGCCCGGAAAATATTCCCCACACTATCCCACCAGCAGCAGCCTGAACCCTTGATACAAGGCGGGATGGAGCCATGCTTTCATGTTTATGCCAAACCTGACTCTACCATCCAAATGTCACAGCAGAAATCAAGACTCATCAGACCAGCCAACGTTTTTCCAATCTTCTGTTATCCAGTTTTAGTGAGCCTTTGTGTGAACTGTAGCCTCACTTTCCTGTTCTTAGCTAACAGGAGTTGCACATGGTGGGTTCTTCTGTTGCTGTAGACCATCCGCTTCTTGGTTAAATGTGTTCTGCACTCAGAGATGCTCTTCTGCATTCCTTGGTTGTAATGAGTGGTGCCTTCATATCAGCTGGAAGCAGTCTGGCCATTCTCCTCTGACCTCTGATACCAACAAGACACTTTCACCCACCCCAGTGATGACGCTTGGTTTGAACTTCAGCAGATCATCTTGACCATCTCTACATTGCCTAAATGCACTGAGTTGCTGCCGTGCGATTTGCTGATTAGATATTTGTGTTAACAAGCGGGCAGGTGGACCTGCTCAGTGGACACTGAGTATTTATATGTGCATATATTAAGTAAGATTTAGAGCCACACCACTCTATATAAAGCATTAGAGTAAGAACATAACCCTCTCTCAGCAGGTCATCTGAGGTCAGCAGTGAAAATCCTCGACTGTACATCCCATAGCTGAGAGGGCTGTTTGGGTAAAGAGAGCCCATCTGGATCAGAGTGCCTCTCACATAAACATGGACAATATAAGAAAGGCAAACAGTCAAAACAGATCTGTCTCTAGGTGGTGGTAGGGATATAAATTTTCTACTATAAGCTGAGTATATAGCCTAACATCAACTAAATAAACATCATATGACTGGAAGTGTATGACATTAAGGGTTGTTATCTCTCAAGCTTCTGTTCATTTTAGTGTGACTTCTTGCCTATACTGATACAACTTGCTGTAGGTGCATAATTCAATAACCTGTAGCATGATTTTTATTAGCCGTGCAGTCAGAGAGTAAGAATAGCTAAAGGAAAGACTATCTCAGCAGTTCAGGTATGCTGCGCGTGCACTTTTCACAGCTAGTATGCGACAAAAGTGTTTTCAAATTTTCATAAAAGTTTAAGCCACCAGGCCTTTCCTTTTGCTGATGCTCAGGGCTGTTCGAAATGTAAACTGCCACTTCTTTAACATGGGAAGGTGCATTAATACTGCAGCTCATTTCAGCCATCCTGCATGGAGCGGAGTGCTTGATGAGCAGAAACGTCAGCCCACTGGTGGTGTTAAATGAAAAGGTCAGAAGAGAGGATGACTGAAATTATCAGGACTCCAGGGACCGCTGAGGTTTGCATGCCAAACATTCCACTCTGTTCAAGCTGTTGCATTATTGCTTTCTAGACCAGTCATTGCCACCATTTCTTGCCCTGCAGCTGTGTGAAATAAAGCAACTGTCCAACTTTCAACTGTCAAACAGTAAGAATGAGAGAAAAGCTGATGTCACTTCTCCTCAGACATCTCTTCGGGCCACTAAAAGAGGTGCAAAACCTCACATTAAAAACACTTGTTCAAACTGTCATTTTTGAAATGAGTTCCTATAAAATCTGGCAGCAGAAGGTAAATAGGAGTCACAAGCATAAGAAAAATGTAGGCATTAACATAAGCACTCACATTAAACGACCAAAGAGGGACATTTGCGGAAACATTTATGTGCTGACGTCAGAGAGAAGGCACAAGCGCAGCAGGAAAAGCAATTACACTGATCGCTTTCCCACTACCTGCCCAAGCTCCTTACAGCACTACAGATTTACTGATGTGCACAACACACACACACACACACACACACACATGTGCCCACCCTGGATGGCAGCCTGTATGGGTCTAACGTGCTCAACATACGCAGGGCACAGCCAGATCATGTTGCTTTGTAGCACCATATACAATTACAGCAGGTGTCAGAACAAACTCTGCATATGCGGGTGCAAGGAATTACTCATGTAGTGAGGACTTAAGCAACTGGAAGTTGCTGCAACTGCCTCTGTGTGCATGGTCATGTGAACCTGATAAACGGGCACACAGAGGCTAAATAACAGTTTGGCCTTTTATTTTGGTTGTCTTTTAGCTTCGCTGTCACATCTGGCCCTGCGTATGAAATGAGGACTCAATCTTGCAACAAAAACAGGAAGAAGAGAGAAGAGGAGAGCTTTTTGCTTTCCCTTTTCTCGGCTTGCTGGGCACTAGAACAGCTGGAGTAGGTCTCAATGGGACGTTTCCTTGGCAAAAGAAAAGAGGCCGATAGTTGGAGAAGGCAAAGAAGATGAAAAGGGGGACAGCGACAGACACCAAAAGAAAATCAAGCGTTAAATTTTGGCATGCGTGCAATCAAAGGAAAGAGCTCGGAGACCTAAAAGGGTTCAAAAACAAATTCAGTTGACATTATTTTTATCCAGCAGCAGATGGGGATGAGCTGTGTTTTACAGAACCCCAGAGTCCAAGCAGCTTGTTTAATACTGTGTATGTCTTAGGTAGTAACATAAGGAAGTACAGCTTCATACCTTTATTGTCCATAAATATCTTAACAGAGCACCTCCTGGGCTATCCCTATCGATACTGCACCTGAGTAGCATACATAACTATACATTTAAAAATAAAACTATAATGCATGGGAGTCCTCACACACACACACACACACACACACACAGAAGGGAAGGATGGCATAAATTTTGATTTAAAGACCTGGTGTGAGTGCTGCTGATATTTCCACCACCCGAGAACGTAAAACTGTCCTCTCAGGTTACAGCGATCACGTGTCATAACATTTCCAAATAACTCATAGCACTTAAGTAAGAGGTCAAAGGTCATGTCTTTCTTCCTTTTATTTCCTTTCCTTTCTGCCTGTGTTGGCCTCTGCACCTGCGGTTTAACATGAGCTGAAGCCTGACAAAAATGCATTTTTAGGTTTAAGGCCTGTTATGACAGAGTTCTCGTCTAATTTTAAGGAAGTTTTGTTGCTGATCTGTGCGGAGAAAACATTTTGATGAGTCAGAAAGACTGATTTTTAACCAGAGTCACTGTGAAATTATTGCTGAATTATACAGCTGCAACATCAGTGATACATCACTCGTTATCATTTAAAAACACAGTAATATAGGCACTTCTGACACAAATTATTCTGTATAAAGTATTTTTTAAATTTTGACACTTTTTTGGCAGTTTGCTTTGAAAATAAAGTTGAATCCATGGGTTTTACTTCTACACTGTGTTACTGCCAATTTTATTTGAGTATTTCTCCTGTCCTGTTGCTATGAGACACAGCCAATCACACATTAATTCATGAGCGAACTCTGCCGATCAAGGAAGCCAGCCAGATGAGCTTAACACACGTGGTAGTAGATGAACTTTGAGTTATGAGTTGCTTTGCCAAACTAATTTTGTTACCATTGGAAAGAGATATGTCATCTTCTTGGCATTTGCATTTTTGTACACAAATGCAAACTGTCTAGTGTGGAAAGCCCCTGCTTTGTACCCACATGTTTGAACTGTCATGCCAACCAGTCATCTGATTGTCTCTTTTATCAAATTAAGCCTGTCCCTCAGCTGAGGATGAGGACAGGAAATTGTAACACTCTCCATTAAGGAGAGCGGTTGCTATTTATGTTGCGATCACAACTCTGCCTCTGCACCCCTGGGAGAGACCATCCCCAATATCTGCACTCAATAATGGATTCAGGTTTCTATTTATACCCCCTTCACTCTCTTTCTCTCTCCCATTTTCTCTGCGACTGTCACTTTGGTAACTCTGATAATAATTATAGCTGTTGGCCATCATGAAAAAGCTGTTACAAAAATAACCGAGGCCTCGGTACACTGTGCAGGCAGTTATTTGAGAGAGTGAGAGGCATAGGTAACTTTAACTATCAAGCCGCAGGGTACAGTGAGATGTTTTTATAACTTAAGAACTGGGTTATAGATAGTATAAATTGAAAGGAAGACATGGAATAATACTCTTTGAACACTTTTAATACTTTTTATCCCACAAAGGAAATCAAAAGTTTTAGTAGGCCACACTAAAGTCAACTCCCTGCAATTAAAAGGTTACTAATTAAAGGAAGATTTCACAATGTTTTAACTCATTTAAAATTGTTTGTCTTCTAGAAAACACATAAAACTACAAGGTTGGTAATAACTCCATATGGCAGGGACAGGACAGGATTGTGGTTATGAATACCAAACCATTTGGTAAATCATTTAAGAAGGGAGCAGGCTGTCCAGTCTGACAGCTTCACATGTACACGAGATAAAGATTTGCTGTAAGATGATGAAACATGTTTATGTTAGTTTTTTTTTACAGTATGTGCAGCTTTAATGTTCCATGGTCCACATTCTGCCACAGTCTATTAATGATGAGCAGCGCACTCTGCTGGTACAAACCAGTCATTACAGAAGTGCACCGCTCCGAACATGGCCGCCCTAGCAACTGTACGGGAGAATGATAAACAGTGCTGGTTATCTGTCGCAGACCTCATTACTGCATTTATTCTAAAAATGACTTATATTGGGCAGCCGGTTGTATTTGAATTATATGTTTTGTTTTGGGGTTGTTGCTTTGTTGTTGCTTGTTTTGCTTTCAGTTTTCCGGGGTTATGAAAGTTTGAAGAGGGCTTTAGGCAGTGCTAAGTAGCAACGTTAGCGCTAGGAGAGCTATTAAGTGATTTTAAAGATTTGTTTCTTACGCTAATCACTAGCATGCGATAATAAGGCGTACGCTCGCACTGGATGTTTTTAACTGTTTTGAAGCGTTTTGTTGAGTTTTTGCTACTAAGTTGGCGTCTGTCCGATAATAGGTGCTGTGGATGCACAAGGGAATTGTGGATCTATTGTCGGACGCAACTTTGTGGGAGTTTGAAAAAGCACAAAATTTTACACCTGAAATTGTTGGTATGGACTGCAATATGATTAATTCTTGTGTATTACTAACTGTAACTGAACATGAGCAGGAAGAGGAAGACTCTGGTGTCCTGCAGCCCTGCGCATCCCCCCCGCTCAGCGGTGAAAGTGTGGACCACAGGCTGGCCAGACAGAAAGCTGCACAGTTTCTCAGAGAGGCTGAGACGAATAGGAGGCTGTAAGTGATATTGCTGCTGCATGTACTGTAAAGTGAGCTAACGTCGTTTTTGACTACGCTCCTAAACGACCCAATTTCATATCTTTTTATTTAAAAAAAAGCCCGAGTAAACTGTAGCTTCACTTTCCTGTTCTTAACTGACAAGAGTGGCACCTGGTGTGGTCTTCTGATGCTGTAGCCCATCTGCTTCTTAGTTTGATGTGTTGTGTGTTCAGAGATGCTCTTCTGCATACCTTGGTTGTAACAAGTGGTTTGAGTTACCGTTGCCTTCCTATCACCTCAAAGCAGTCTGACCGTTCTCCTCAGACCTCTGGCATATTTTGACCATCCTCTGTAAACTGTAGAGATGGTAATGCAGAAAAATCCCAGTAGATCGGCAGTTTCTGAAATACTCAGAACATCCCATAGGGCACCAACAACCTTTGTCACATTCAAAGTCACTTAAATCACGATGCTCACTGTGGACCTTAGCAGGTTGTCTTGACCATGTCTGCTTTTAATGTTATTGTTCTAATAAGTTGAAATCAGATTATTTGTGACGTATCCATGAAACTAGCTATTAAACCTCTGTAACAGATTAAATGACTTGCTGATCTTTTCACAGGATTGAGAAGTTGGAGAAAGAGAAGGCGCTGATTGCTCAGTGCAGAAAGAATGGCTGGGCAGATGTGTGTGGAGAGCTGGAAGAGTGCGAGAAAGCGCTGGAGGAACAAAGAAACGCTGAAAGTAGGTCGTTCTTTGCATCATCCTGATGTTTTCTCCGGCATTTCCCCGACATTTTAACGTGGTGAGGTTACAGGGCATCTCAAGTCAGCACTTTTTCTATTGGTTATTAAATGCTCTGCTGTGAAGACTTATTATCAGGTCCAGAGAGGCCAATCTCTGGAATTGGAGCCAGAGCAGTAAACCATCGTTAAAGGAAACGTCCGTCCTCAACAGCTTTTCATTACCTTCTTTTTTCTTTAGAGAGAAATCTTCAAACGCAGCTTGCGAGGGCTCGTAATGGTGTGAGGAAACTTCAGAGACATCTAACTGATGTGAAACCAACTCCTGAGTGTAGGTTTTGAATGCAGCAGTGCTTTTAACTAATGCAAAGCAATCACACACTTTAATTCTGTCACTCATTTGTAGTTTACAACTTTTTTTTGTCAGCCATTTATATTAAAGTGGACCTATTATGGTTTGCCTTATTTCTGTCATATATATGCTGTTGTTAGATGCTTCTATTACACAGAGTAGAGCCTTTCATTAGTAATAGTTGGCGAAATCCTTGTGAGCCCAAACCCCGGGCTTTAGACCTTTCTAAAAAAAAAAAAAAGTGTCCCTTTTAGGCAGTTTTTCTGCTCTTGGATCTGGGTGATGTCAAAGAGATGAGCTATCCTTAATATGGACATCTCACTCCACCTGCTGTTCAAGCAGGGGAAAGGAGCTAAAACAGCTGGTTTCAGACTAGAACTAAGGGGGCTGTACCCAGGCCCAGTAGAAAGTGAATAAGGATGATTTTGAACTTTTAATCATGTAAAGCTACTGTAGTAAAGGTCCAAGAATTAAAATTTGGAAATGGAATAAGTGTAATAGGTACCCTTTAATATTTGTACTATTGTAATGTAGTGTGCCGCTCAATAAAAGCACAGTGACCACAGTGTGTTATACGAACAGAGTTGTTGTTGACTATCTGCATCTCTTCTTGGATCTTTAGTGATTGAAAAACTGAAGGAAATCATGTCAGAGGTGGAAATTTCTATCAACAGCCCGAAGGAGGAACAGCGCTCGTGGTAACAGTATAAACTAAACAACATGAAATCCACTTTAAAACACATGAAATACTATCTTTAACTTAAAATGTGACAATATTTAATAAAGTAAAGTCCAGTAAATGTCTAAGCAAGTAAATTTACTGCATGTACTGCAATCCTCAGCACAGAAATAAAACTGTTATGCTTTAATTGGTTACTCTATTACAGAAAAGTAGACAAGAGCAGCTACTGTTTAACCTTTTTATTTTTGTATGGGGATGAAATATTTGTATTGATATCAATATTAGAAGTTTTTTGCGTTTCATTCAGCTTTGAGGAATTTTTGAAGGAAGAGTGGGCATGCAGACAGGAAATCACCGCTTACGAGAAGAAGATTGAAAACTGGAGCCTTGCTGTCAAATCAAATCCCAATCTACCCACGGCTCCCACTGTTAAGGTGCGTCTCTGATCGGCTTCCTACTTTCTGAATTTTCCCTGTTGTCTGTCGGTTAGCTGATAAAATGGCAGAGAGCTGAGTTTCAGTGAGGAGTCTTAGAATTAGATCAATAAATAGATCTACAACAACACAACAACACAGTCTTCTGTGATGTGTTTGTAATCTGTCTTACCTAGAGTTTGCAATCAGTAGAAAAAAACATTTGTCTTGCTCTCAGTGACTTTTTTCAAAATGCACCCCTAATTCATAGCTTTCTCTTTTCCATAAGACCAAACCACCGGACAGAGACCTGCCTGCAGAGGTCAGAGCACTGGAAGTTTTCCTGCAGAAGACTGGAGGCCCTTATGGTGGCTGGGACCAATATGATCATCAAGCTTTGCTTAAAGTAAGTAAACCGTTACTGTTATTCCGCTTCCTTTCACTTGCTGATCATGCCAAACAGTCACTAAACACCACTGCTTAAACCAACAGGCAGGCTCACCAGCTTCCTGCCCAAATCTTGGTGACCGCAGCATGGTTGTCTGTCTGTAATCTTTTTGATTTACAGGTCTGGACAAAGCACAGGGGGCAACCGGCCTACAGGAAAGAAGCCAAGCTGTACCTGCCTGGTAAAACATTAGAGGAAATAGAGCAACATGAGGACTGGTATCAAGAGCTTCTCTACCTGCAGGACAGAAAGAGAGAGGTAGAGAAATGTGGCAAAACATGTCTGAGCAGAATGGAAATCCAACCATCATCTAGATATGTGCGTGCTAGAGAAAGAAGTCTTGTTTTAACTGTGCATTTTTAGCTCATCTGGTCGAAGGACCAAATTCTGTTCAAGATCAAGACCATATTTGTCATGTTTATGGGAACTTTTCCATTTTCACGGCATAACCTGCATGCACACTGCTTACATGTTGCCCAAATTCTCGCTCCTGATGTACTGAACAGTATTGAGTTCAAACCATTTTTGCAAAGTCACTAACGTGAGATTCTTGATGTTGATAGATTTTGCAAAAAATAATAAAGAAAGAACTTTATGAATTACCAAATTATGTGATAGCTTGAAATACGTGGCATACCACTTGCGTCTAGATGCTGATGATCGTCTTAGGGGGTGGGCCTATCGGTTGACTCTCACATTAAGAGGGCGTGGTTTCTATCACCACTATTCTAACATCAGTAATGTTGTCAGTGCTATGTCATTTGTTAACATTTTTTCCATGCTTTTTATGACTACTGATCATGTAGTCACTCCTGAACTCGAACACTTTCATTGTTGGGTGTTGCCTTCGATTGGCACATAAAATTAAACCAATTAATTTTACTTACTCACATTACCTGCCGGGAAAGGGTGGAGTGCCTGCTCCGGGTCTGGGATGAGTTGCTGCCCGGTTCAGGTATTTTGTGGTTTCTTATGTTCCTGCTTGTCTTGATGCCAGGCTATTCAACGCTGGAAAGCCAGCAAGCATCAAGAACGCCAGATTAGGATACAGACAGAGAGAGAAGAGGCAAAAAGGAGGGAGGTGGAGGCCAAGAGCCAGGCCCAGCAACACAGGTGAGCCAGATGTGGAATAGACTAGATGAAATAACCAGTTAAATGCAGCGCAGAGTCATAAAACCCCACTTTGTGTGATGAGCACCCAGTATGTTTGATCAACGTTGGATGGTGTTGCTGTTCATAGTCTATAATTTGGCTTTAAAGTCTGTTTTAGTATCTGGTGTGCTCTTCTGTTTTAGGACTGAGGAGGAGAAGAGGGAGATGGCACGGCATCTGGAGGAGTGGAGGGATGAGAAGAAAAGGAAGGAGGAGCAGGAAGAGGAGCAGAAACTGCTCAAAGAGATTCAAAAGAAGAGACGGGAAAAGGTGCTTTTGTGTGTTTCATTCTACTGTAGCTGTGTTTACCACCAGAGAACACTTATATGTGGGTACCTGTTTATTTAGAATAAAAATGAAAATACAGGGTAAAACCTAATGTAAATATGTGCAGGTCAAGGTCCTGAACTGATGTTTAATGAATTAATGTTTAGGAGGAGCGTCGCCGCCAGCTGGAAGTGAAGCTAACCATAGAGGAGCAGCTCCGACTGAGGAGATTGGAAGAGGAAGAACAAGAGTGGAGGAGGAGGGAGGAGGAAGAGAAAGAAATAGAAGAGAGGAGAAGGGAGGCGGCAAAGAGCATCAGACGTTTCATTGAAAGGGTATGAAGTGCCAAAATGACAGAGACGCAGGAAAACACAAGATGAAATGTTTGTGTGTTTTAACCCAAGATGCCTGGAGTGACCACTGTAAAAAGCTGGATTTTCAGATTTCAGATATTAAACAGGTTGTCTCTGGGTTATATCAGTTGCGGTTATGATGTCAGAATACTGTAAATACAAAGCTTGTCTCTGCCTTTCTGCAGGATCTTCACAAGGTGGCGGCAAAGCTTCATGAAAAACAGCTGAGGGAAAAAGAAGACGAGGAAAGGCAGAGGAGGATTGCTGCCACTTTGAAGGAGAAGGTGAGGGTTTTTCTTGTGAAAAATTAACAAGTCACTAAATCAGAAAATCTTTGACAAATTGAAATAACGGGATTAAACTGGGTTTAGGAAAAGAGGTTGATGTTTATTTTTTCCCCACATTCAGGTCGATGGTCATGTCCGCAGAGACCCCTCCAGGCTTACCCGCCCCACGAAGGGATGGCAGGAGCGAATGAAACACATTGGACCTTCAGGAGGAGGGCGAACACTACAAATGTTTCACAGGTCTGACCTCCTAAACTTTTTCTGTCAGTGGGTCAGGTTTCTGTTAAAAAACATTGGGTAATATGTAATTTATTTCTAAATCACTCGTTTCTTTTTTGTTGCAGAGCTGTTCCCACTTGGAGACAAGGCCTGTGATCGAATAGTCCTGCACTGTATACCATTTTAAAGAAAATAAAGATCTACACAGCCCCAGATTGTGACTTTTTATTTTTGGTTTGTTTTTAGAACTCTTGAGTTCCAATTTAGTTTAATTATAACCTGTAAAACTCTTAGTTTTAAATAAAGATTGCCATTATAATTTATTATAATACGTTTGCGCTTGAGGTAAACCGAAGTAGTAGGAGCTTTTATTTTGAAACTCCCCCGTGACGGAAAAGGATTCTCATAGGTGCGAAAGCAAAGATGGCGGAAGAGGAGAACGAGTTTGAAGAATTTGAGCAAATAGACTTTTTACGAGATCGACATGTACGATTCTTTCAGCGAACCCTTCAGGTGTTACCTGAGAGGTACGCCTCGCTGGAAACAACCAGGTCAGCTCACCGAAATGAACAGAGATGCTCTAGTTTGTATGTTTTTTTTTGAAGAACTTCACTAGCAGCTAAGCTAACTGTTCTCTACCAGCATTTTTGTATGGAGGCGAATGCTACTTAGTATAGCATAGCTGCTAGTACCAGCTTAGTCAAGTTATGGCAGATAAACATACTAAAACAATGCAGTGAGGTATTTATTAATAAGTGATAGGCCATTATATCATTATTCTTATCATTCTTGTCAAATTAGTCTCACTTAAGTGTTACAGTGTAACGTAACGTGTAAATAACTATTAACTCAATAGGTGGCTCTACTTTTTGTTTAATTAAAGAAAAATGCCACTTTACAAATGCCACTTTACATAAGCTTATGTCATTATAAGAAAATGCGTCCCTAATGTAGAATTAAATGAAAGGTTTTCCATAATTTAAGTAAAATAAATTAATTTTAAAGTAGGCACTACAAATAACAACTAAGTCATTAGATAAGATTTTTATATTTGGTTGGTTGTTTTTTTACCCCCCTCTAAATGCTTATAGTTTTCTGAGTAAAGAATTTAACCAACACAAGCAAAGTATTTGCTGCTGGGTCCATTTATTTTTTCCGTTGTGGTTTTTGGGATTTTGCCACTTAAACTGTGTGATATTATTTAGAGAAAAAAACGTGAAACAAAGATGTACTCTGCTGTGTTAGCCTCACCGTTACCACTTTGACCCAGCTGTTTTAACAAGCTAAATTTAACCTGACAAAGGAGCAGCTTCAAGGCTGTTACCTGTAGTGAGAGGAGTGAGCAGGTAAAAGAGAGCCCGGGAGAGGTGAAGATATGCTCTAGAGAGAAGAGGATTAAAACTTCTTAGAAGCAAAGTAGAATGCATTTGTGAATGAGAGGGAGACAGGTGTAAAAGGGAAGATGCAAAGAACAGAGGTGGATTAGTTTAAATACTTGGGGGATCTCAAGCAATAGACAGTGTGTGAGAGAGGTGAAGAAGAGAGTGCAAGAAGGATGGAGCAAATGGAGATGAGTGTCAAGGGTGATTTGTGACAGAAGGATAGCAACAAAAAGTGACAGGGACGGTTTACAAGATGATAGTGAGACCTGCTACGATGTATGGGTTGGAGACGATGGCACTGACAAGAAGACAGGAGGGAGAGCTGAAGATGATAAAATGTTCATTGGCAGTGACCAGAATGGACAAGATAAGAAATGAGCACATCATAGGAACGGCTCAGGTCGAGTGCTTTGGGGCAAAGTTAGAGAGGCAAGGATGAGATGGTTTGGGCATGTGCAGAGGAGGGATGGTGTTTATATTAGACAAAGGATGTTGAATATGGATCTGCCAAGCAGGAGGAAAAGAAGATGATCACAGGGAAGGTTCATGGTTGCAGTGAAGGAGGGGGGATGTGGTGAGATGGAGGCATCCACTGTGGCAGTCTCTGAAGGGAGCAGCTGAAAAGACAAATAAGACTCCATAAACTAATATAACTGCTCACATCTTACATTGCCTCTGATTTGTTGCATGCCTTTTCCCCAAATATATATTTAATAATTAAAAATAAATTCACCTTCTTTCTAGGTTGACCATTGTATTTTTTGCCCTGTCTGGTCTGGATGTGCTGGATGCCCTTGATGTGATTGATCGGAGCATCATGATTGAGTATATCTACTCACTACAGGTTCTGCCTACTGAGGATCGTAAGTCGCACATTTTCTTACTTTTGTAACTATCAAATGGCAGTACGGAAATTGTCAGTAAGAAATGAATTTAAAAAGGTTAACATGAGTTGGTAGGTCAATAGTTGTTGGAATAACATGTTCTACGTTGACTGGTACAAGCCAGTTGCACTCCTAGTGCCAGTTTCAAGCCCAGATGGAGGGTTGCATCTAAAGAGAGCTGGCAAAAGAAGATGAACAAAAGTGTAAGTGTAGAAAATGTAGGAGGGAATAGCTTCCAGGTCTGAAAAGTGAAGTCAATTCAGAAGTGGCTTAAACCCACATTTTTTCTAATGGTCAGTACAGGCCAATAGAAAGAATGTATAGTTGTTAAAAAATAAATAAATAAATTTACGCTTGCATGGAAGCGAAATGGCCCTCAGGTCCCGTACTCTATGACTTCAGCAAACATTTACTCCAAACAAACAAAGCATTGGGGGGGGGATAAAATGCCTCTGAACTGCTGTCACTTTGGTTTAGCTTCCTACATGCTGTGTTAGCTCGCCTGCTAGTAAGCGGTGCACTGCTGTTGTTGCATTGGGAAGTAAACAACATGGACCAGAATTGAATAGATTGTCCCGTTGTCACCGATATCTGATCTAGCTTTTTGGTCCACCTGTTATATACAATTAACTTTACGGAGTTTTATGTGAAAGCAATGCAAGCTAAAAAAACCGAAAGCCGTTATTTTATTAACGTAAAAGACTGTAAGTGTGTGTTAGTCTCTGAGGTGTCATCAGGATGGGACAGAGACTGGGTTACTGTGGGATAGCTGGGCTCTTGGGAACTTAAGCTTACTGCCTTTTAAAGATTTTTACTCCAGGGTACATTTCAGGATTGGCTTTTTCACGTTTCTCAACTTCAGAGTTGTCAAACTTGAAAGTGCAGATTATGAAACAGATTCCGACTTCCAGGTGTTCTCCTCATCCACCCTGTTACAACTGTACCACCGTTCATCAGGGAAAGTTAGACGCTAAATCTTTAATGACTTGTTTTTGGGGTTTTTTTGGTCTCTAACGAGCCAATCTGTGCCATCTGTTTAGATGCCCATTTAGTTAATTATTCAAGACATCAACAGAAATTACAGAGGGATAGCCATGCCTGACTGCTTTCAGTTTTGTCGCCACCATATGTTTGGCGTCGTGCTGGTTTCTTGTCATTAGATGTGAAAAATACAACTTGGGAGGCACTTGAGATTTCCTAATGTGTCATCAGTATGGAAATACATTTCTGGGATAAAATTGCAGGTGTTTTGAGTGAATTAATCTGTATATCTATACATAATTAAAATGATAAAGGCGTTGCTCAACATATGCAAAATAAGTGAGAATGGCATCTGCCGCTCAGGACATAATGGTCTGTAGATATAATGGTGATTTTAGAACAGTTTCATTATCGTATGTTGAAACTCTGCTGAAGCATGTTGTGCAATCTTTGCAGCTTGATGACATTTTGTCTATTGTAAGTGGTGTTTCTATCATAACCAGGAGATGGCAGCAGTGCTCTTTTTGTTTTTTTTTGTTTTTAGTTGAGCTTCTTGCTTAAGACCTAGTAGTGCTTTCTGTGTTCCAGTTTTTCTTTACCGGTATGTAATGCTGAACTCTGCCAGCCACTCCGCTGTTGTTCTTTTTCAGAATCCAACCTAAGTCGGTGTGGGTTCCGAGGATCATCACATATCGGAATCCCTTACAGCACTAAGGTACTGCCATCGCTTACCAAGCATGTTTTTTTTTTGAAGTTTTGTTTTGTAAAAACTAAAGCCTCCCCTCCTTTTGCATTAGTGCTAGAGGCAGTTTCACTACTATGATCCCTATTTTTCTCTGATTTTCTGCATTTATGTTAATCCTATTACAAATATTTTGCCTTCCTTCCCTGCAGCTGAAGGATTAGTAGTCAGAATCATTATCATTGCATCCACAATCTTTCCGTGGTATGAATATAATCTCTTTCTCATATTTTCTCCAGGGGCCAGGTGTTCTCCATCCTTATGACAGTGGCCATGTAGCCATGACCTACACTGGGCTGTGCTCACTGCTGATACTTGGAGATGACCTGAGCCGGGTTAACAAGCAGGCCTGTCTGGCTGGTCTGAGAGCACTGCAGCTAGAGGATGGCAGGTCAGCACGCACACACATGTGCACTTGTACTCTGATTTACTTTGGCGCCTTGACACTGAATCAAATACACCTGAGGTCATGGGAACAATTTGCAGCCTTAACATGGACTGACTCACATTTGATTTCACAGTAGCAGTTCTTAGTTAAAGTCTACAGACGCAGATAGCATACACACTTTAGTACATGGGTTCTCAAAGCACATCCAGTCAGCCAGTGGTCACTCCTGGTAAGATTGCATAGATCATTTAGTGCAGCCACAGCTTGTGACATCATATGAAATAGCAGCACAGAATGAGAAAAGACTTTCTCTATAACAGGGATGCCAATCATTGTGGGCTGAACCATAGAAACTCCCCTTTCTGTGAGTGTTAAGTTTAACTACACATTTAATCCCTGAGATATCTTAATATAAGAAAATAAAAAGCAATTTTTTTCAGTATGTCATAGTTTTTCTACATGATAAAGAAATTATTTAGGCATTGTTAAAAAAAAAAAAGAAACAGATATTTCTATAGTAGAAAGTTTTCTTTTGTCATTTGTTTATTTAATACTTATTTACTTTAGTGTAGTATGAATGGCCATAGGGGAGGTCTTAATCATTAGAAAAAGCTGTAAAACCTACAAAAATACAGTTAAAAATTCAAAAGTTATGTATTCCTCCACATTTTCCAAAGTTGTCCGGTGGGCCAAATTGAAGTCTTTGCCGAACCGATTCCAGCCCCCGGGCCTTATGTTTGACACCCCTGCTTTATAATTTTAGCTACTCTGTTCTAGCTGTCACAGCAGAATAAACCTTCCTAAAGCGTCATTTATTGTTGACGACGGTCTTTGCTTGTGGGAGATGTGACGTCACCGTATTCCTTTAACTATTTATAGTCGTGCTAGGGGCATGCTGTCACAGCCCAGAAAGATTAATTAAATTACTGCATCAGTGCTGGAAGTGGAGTAGAAGAAGATAAAATGGGCAACAAAGCAATCAAGAGGTTTTTAGCTCATGTCATGGCAAGACGTCTGCTATCAGTCCACAAGTTACAGGAATTTCTACTCCTCCTACTATATGGGTCAGAATTTATTCAAACCTAGGGTCACTTTTCCATTTTCAGAAGAATATTGGTAAAATTATAGTTAAAATTGCACACAATGATCACCGAATGGGTGTTCACCCAAATTTTGGTCAAGGCTGAGGTTACATTTGTTATAGCTACCATTTTTACTTGTACTGTTTTCTACAGAACATCTCATGTTTCCCACCTGGAAATATCTCTGCCCTCTGCACTGATTTATCACGGAAATGTTGCACATTGGCAGTTGTGGCGTAACGTTTGGCACGCCAGCATTCATAAGGGCGATAGCGGCAAGCGTAAACTCCCAGTAACTTTGACAAATTCACATGCTGTCAAGAAATGTAACAGCTTCCTCACTAGTGAGTAAAAAATAAAAAACAGTTGAAAAAGGAAAGTAGGCAACATTAATCGACAACCTCTGAACAAACACAACAAACAAGTCGCTCCCTGAAGCAGCTCAATATTGACAGCCAGTGATTTAGCAGTTTTTTTTCTGAGGCTTTTTTTTTTTTTTTTTAATTCAGTATAATATACATAGTGAATACAGATAGATAATAGATAGATAATACATATAAATAACTCTTCTGTCTTCACTGCTTCCTCTTGCTTCCAGTTTTTACTCAGTGCCAGAAGGAAGTGAAAATGACATACGGTTTATCTACTGTGCAGCCAGTATCTGTTACATCCTGGATGACTGGTCAGGCATGGACATCCAAAAGGCTATTGAATACATCCGAGCAAGTTTGGTGAGTAGATATTAAAATAACAACAACAAAAACAATGCAAGTTGTAAATGTGTTTAAAAATCTGGGGAGAGTGTGAAACGTAGCTGCATCCTTGATAATCGAGTGGAATGAGACCAAGCCAACGGGGAGTAAACAACCACCGCTGTTTGCGCACCATTCAAAGCAGCAGCACCAACATTTGAATAAGAAGAACAGGCCACCCACCTTCAGGAGGTGGCACTCTGCCTAGAAACACTTCATTTATAATAAATGGAGGGGGTAGAGAAGTGCATTGTGGTCTTGAAGCTGTAGCAGAGTGTCCCCCCCCCTACCAGGAGAAGTTCTTTTGCACCCAAGTGATATTTTTATCAAACTACTGACTGATTTTTAACTCAGTCCCTTACTTCAGCCTCAGTGTTTTTGTTTGTTTTTTTTCCTCCATCAAACATGGGGTTCAACATATCAGAGCACTTGTACAACTCAAGCTCCCAAAGCAGAGAGATGGTCCCATTAAATCTTTAAACTTCAGCTTATAGATCAGGATGAGCTCATATAATTTTGACAGTTAACACAAGGGGCTTTTATTACATAGTTTATCATTGTTTCGCAGGTGTGTAAATAACTGGCTCCGTACTTTTGGGTGGATACCAAAATGTTTTTGCAAAGCAAGGTAATTATTGGTGAATGTAAGTATACCAGAAGCACCGGATGATGGGTGGGTATGTGCCAGAGGGCCTGCTTACAAGCCACACTCAGAGTTTCACCTATATTTGAATGGTGGCACGTATTCATTTACAACCCTTATTGTTGTGACGTGATAAGAGCACAGGGACAAAACACTGTTAGTTTTTCCCATATACCATCTGTTGTTTAGTCTGCATATTTTGTGTGAGCTGCTGATTATAGCAGGTGGTGGTTTTCCATAAATATGCTTAAGAAAATGTCAGTTTCATGACAGATTCAAAACAAGAGGGTAACCTTATCTGGGCTTATGAAACATACTCCAGGTTCCCATTTGTAATCTCAAAATGAGGCCACAGAGCCTGTTCATTCATTACCGTCAGTTATTTTGAGCAGCTTTGTTCCATTAAAAAGCTAGACCGAGATATTAGGTTAAAAAAAACCCTAAAAACGTGTGACATCACTGCTGCTTTTTTCATTAAAAGGTGGATATGCAGTAAAAGCATAGATTGCAAATATGCACCCAAGGCAACCCCACACACCCAAGTGATGTGTGTGTTGTTTTTTTGTCATGAATAAAATCAGATAAAGTTTAATATTTCTCTCTCTTTCTCTCCAGTCTTATGACAGTGGCTTTGGTCAGGGAGCTGGGCGAGAGTCACACGGTGAGTCTGATCTGAAATGATTTTGTCCATCTCAGAAAAAAAATTGGCATGATTGGCAGCACAATATGTTTGAATATATGATTGATTTTTAAGTTTGTGTCAGATCAAAGGACTTGTGGGTGTGTTGGCGGTAAAGGGTATGAAAGTCCCTGATGGTGCTAACTGCTTTAAGGGATTAGCTATTTAAATACCTCTATATAGATACAATACTTGTTCTTATTAAGCTTTCCCCCTGCTCAAATCAAACCGTGTTATTCTGGCACAAAAGCCTTCATCATACATGCTCTTACACACACACACATACGCAAACACACACACACACACTTCTCAAAGCACTCCTCTGTAACAGATTCTCTGTCACCTTCTTGGCACGATGTAGAAACCATTTCTTGGTAGCTTTGTGATGCGCTGTGAATGCATAAATTACATCTAAAAAATAAAACTGCTTGAAGGCACAGATTCTAGTGCGTCTCAGTGACTTCCCTCCTTGAGATAAATTCGACTTCTGTGATTACAGGCTTTATTGAGACTCAGCTCTCTTATGCGAGCCCACCAGCTCTCTGTCTGAAGGCTGATTACACATCAGTAGAG
Source organism: Pterophyllum scalare (assembly GCA_024447675.2). NCBI lineage: Eukaryota > Metazoa > Chordata > Actinopteri > Cichliformes > Cichlidae > Pterophyllum > Pterophyllum scalare. The sequence goes on along the minus strand of JAMQGT020001246.1, from coordinate 95,804 downwards.
ATACAGAGTAGATGCCCATCCACCTCTAAAGTGTGTGTCTGTTCAGCAGCAAGACCTCCCACGCTGTTCGTTTGGCACTGTTTTGCTGATAATTGTCTTTGAATACATAAAATGGGGTATTATAAAAATTGTGCAGGGTACACAAGGTTTTTTATGCCATGCATGGTTGTTTTCTTAAGGTAGGACCCATTCTCCTAAATACACCTCAAAAAAATTTCCCAATTGTTATTTTCCACAGATAGTGATGTGCAAAAGTCTTAAGTCAGCCTTCATTTATTTATATTTTGCCAGGAAAATGGGAAATGGGTGCAGCCATTTATTGAAACGTGCAAACACGGCTGCTTTTTGTTGCATTCTCTGTCCAGATGATCCAACACTGCTTCAGTAATGTTGAGGCTTAGACTCTGAGGAGGGCAAGTCGTTGCCAGTCAAATGCTTTCCAGATGGTGTTGCATGATGGATCAAAATCTGACATTCATAATTCCTTCAATTTTGACAAGATTTCTAACATCACTGACTGAAATGCAGCCCCAGACCATGACAGCGCCCCCACCGTGTTTTGCACTGGTTGTAGACACTCACTGTTGTACTGCTCTCCTGACCTCCTCCATGGCTTCATGACAGCTACCCCTCATTCAGATCATTTTTGTTGACGCTTTAGTGAACAGTAGATGGATCAACTGAAGGATCAGATGCATCTCTCAGGTCCTGTGTCAGGTCTTTGCTGATTTTTTGCTATTTCTTAAGTACTTGTCTTTCAGATACTGTTCATCTGCTGTAGAACGTTTTTAGGCCTGCCACGTCTTCTTTTTTCTTCCACTTTATAGTTTCCTCAAATTTTTTCTAAGAACACACCACAGGCCATGCAGATATGCCAAGTTTTAGGGTGATAGCTACTTGAGAATCACCTCATTGGTGCAAAAATACTATTTTATGTCTGTCAGACTTTGTTATCTTTGTCATTTTTCATAGATTCAACAAAAGAATGACAAATGATGTGTTTTGCCACAGGCTGCTAGTAATCTAAAGATGCAATTTAAAAGTGGTTCTTTGCCAAGTTGTCTGTTATGTGTAGACACAACACTGGTTCATCCGTTGAGTTGGGGGCCTTATTTTAGGCCTGACTGATTCATAGGTCAGTGTTAAGTGACTCAACAATAAAAATGTTAAGGTAGAGGTACTGGAGTGAAAATCAGTGAAAAAACAGCTAATATCCAATGATCAACTTTGAAAGACCTTCAGAAAGAATTAGAGAACTATTGAAGAAGACCACATTAAAAAAATACAACAAAGTCTGGCTTCTTGGAAGCAAAATAAAAAGAAATGAGACTTGGCTTAAGACTTTTGCACAGTACTATATATGCTGGGCCAAGAGGAAATAATATTACATTCATGTGTGAATATTTGGACTATTTTTTATTACATAGCTGATTTTTCCCAAACCTGCAGTTAGAGTAAATGGTTAGGATTCCCCTCAGCTGTGTTTGACATCTATATTTATCCCTTCTTCCTGTGCCTCAAGCAGAAAGTGAGCTAGACATGGCCGATTAGAGGGAAGTGTAACATGTTGGCAGATTTACACTCGTGACCCAAACACTTCACTCCACCTTTTCGTTGTGTCTCTCCCTCACACGTTACCACATTCACACAAACACAGATAAGCTGGCTGTGATGTTCATAATGTGTAGAGGTCAGTTAGAGGAGTGGTTATAATGAAAGCAGTTGGCAGCTGGGTTATAGGAGGTGATAAATTTAAGTGTTCATTTGTGGCTATCACTCAATCAAAACTCTCATGCTGGTATTACTCCAGTTGCATGATGCTCTGCTTTCAGTTCTTAACTCTAAAAGCATCTTTATTCCACGAATCTTTATGAATTAATTTGAAACATAAGGTAGAGCTATGCTGTTCTAGCTTTCAAAGGAGGCATCCTGTAAGTCTCACTTTTACCCTGTCAATTATTTGGTAGTAAATGAGCCCACACGCAGATAGGAAATCTATGTTTTCATCGCAGTGCACTGTAATCATCTTGTTATCAAAACATATGAACCGCTGGCGCTGGTTTTCAGTTTGAATACACTGTCAAATTTAATTGGCCCATATTGTGTGTGTGTGTGTAGGTGGCTGGACGTACTGCGCTATTGCCTCTCTGTGTCTGATGGGGCGACTGGAGGAGGCGCTGAGTCAGCGGGAACTGGACCGAATCCGACGCTGGTGCATCATGAGGCAGCAGAGCGGTTTCCACGGCCGCCCAAACAAACCTGTAGATACGTGCTACTCCTTTTGGGTGGGAGCTACACTAGAGGTAAAGACCACTGTACCAGACACACGCGTGCATATAGAGACACCGTTTCGCATGCATTAAAATTGCCACTGGGTACTGAAAAGAGTGCACTCAAATTAGATAGCTATAATAAATAAAATGAAGCTGACCTATGCAGAAAGAACTCTGCTGTTTCATGTGTCTCACTACTTTCACCGTGTGCACTTTATAAATACGAGGAAGCCAGCAGTTTAAGAGGAAGCGATTCCTGTGCGCCCACACGGATGCACAGTCAGACCGACTACTGAAACGGTAAACAGGGAAGCTCAGATTACAGCACACACAGTGAGGAAATGCGTCTTCATTTTCTACTAAAGACGATTTTACTCTACATCTTTACACTGGAAAAATGTGGAGTTGTCGATAATCTAATTTACAGAACGTTTAAGATGTTAAGTTTATGTATGAAATTTTCTCATTATAACAGTAGAGAACATATTACATTTTAAAATTGGCATTCGACTAAATATGAAACTTTTCGAACCTTTACACTGTTTGGTTTGCTTGCACTGAACACCTGTCAGTAAACCAAGAAAACAGATGAAAGCCCTGAGACACACATATATACATACACACATACACACACACACACACAAACCAAACTATACTCAAGCAAAAGCAAGCCAGTGCAGGGAAAACAGTGAATTTTTGGGTTAACACAGTGCCAGAGGGATAAAATTGCACATTCAAACAAAAATATTTGCACATGGCACACACTGAGATTTGATGTTTTCTCCTCTGATGTCTGTATAGATGGAGAATATCAGTTGTGTGTGTAATCACTGGTTTCCACCTTTGTGGAAATAAATGCAGTCATATGACTGTGACCTCTCTAAATACAATCTGCTCAGCCTGTTTGGAACTGAGTGTATCTGAATCTGTAGAATGATCCAGTTTAAAATGCTAATAAACAGCTCTCTGATTTATGTCGGTACATACACCGGTCTGATAGAAAGGTGTCAGAATACACACATACACATTGTTGCATATGGGACTGCATAGCCGCAGACCAGTCAGGGTGCCCATGCTGACCCCTGTCCGCCACCGAAAGCACCAACAACGGGCACATGAGCATCAGAACTGGACCACAGTGCAATGGAAGAAAGGTGGCCTGGTCTGATGAATCATGTTTGTTTTTTTTAAACATCACATGGATGGCCAGGTGCTTGTGCACCACTTACCTGGGACCAGGATGCACTGTGGGGAGAAGGCAAGCTGGCGGAGGCAGTGTGATGCTTTGGGCAGTGTTCTGCTGGGGAAACCTTGGGTCCTGCCATCCATGTTGGTGTTACTTTGACATGTACAACCTACCTAAGCATTGTTGCAGAGCATGTTCACCTTTTCATGGAAACAGTATTCCCTGATGGCTGTGGCCTCTTTCAGCAGGATAATGCGCCCTGCCAGAAGGCAAACATAGTTCTGGAAAGGTTTGAGGAGCACAACGAGTTTGAGGCGTTGACTTGGCCTCTGAATTCCCTAGATCTCAATCCATGGGATCTGCTGGACAAACAAAGGTGAAAGGATCTGTTGCTAACATCTTAGTGCCAGATACCACAGCTCACCTTCAGGAGTCTAGAGGAGTCCATGCCTTGATGGGTCAGGGCTGTTTTGGCAGCATAAGAGGGACCAACACAATATTAGGCAGCTGATTGTGTGATTTATGATGTATGTTTTGTTTGTTAGATTTTCCTGCAAATATTATTGTAATCATATTTTTCCTCTTCTTTTCCAGCTGTTAGACGTGTTCCAGTATACGAACTTTGAAAAGAACAGGAGCTTCATCCTGTCTACTCAGGATCGGTTGGTGGGCGGTTTCGCCAAGTGGCCCGACAGCCATCCAGGTAAACATCTCGCTGTGTGCACACGCACACAGTCATTAGATAAAGTGCAAAAAGTACCCGACTGCTGCAACGCCTAGTTTTTACATAACTCGGTTGTGCTGTTTGTCTCTGTAGAGGGATTTGTGTAGATATCTCAAGTATAACAGGTGGTGGATGTTAGTAGTTTGGATTTTTTTATTTTCCTCTCCCTCTCTTTCAGTTGGACAGTTTCTGCCTTGCCCTCCACAGGTACAGAGAGGTCAGGGTGGAGTTATGGTTGCCAGTTTTATTTGAGTTAAGTGGATAGTCTCGTGTAACCCTAAACTTCAATGGTCTGGTCTGTATTTGAGTTTTCTTGTGTAATTGATGAGGTGATTGTTCATCAGTAGCCAAGGACACAGGAGATCAGGCTCCTCACGTTACATGAACAGAGCAGGGAAGACAGTATGGAAGGAACAATGAGGTAAATAGGGCAGGTAGACAGTGTGATGACAAAGCCTTGTGAATATAGGTGTACAAAGGAGCATTTTAGGAAATAAAAGACTGCAGCAGTATGGGAACAGATACCATTGGACTGCTGTGTGTGTTTGAGCTGCGCAGTCATGCACAGCTTCTCATGTGCAGGAAGGAACTGGCTTGGGAAGATGGGACAGCAACAATAGCATGGAACAAAAGAAGGTGTTGTGTATTTGTTTAGCAGATCTGCACCAAATGAAGTCAAATGTACTTTGAACATTTGACACAGCCCAAGTTTGTCCACAGTTACTGTTTTAACAGCCTGATTAACAGGAATATGTGGGATTACACAGGGTAAGAGTGGCTGAAAATCCAGTTCAAAGTGATTAAATTGAATCAACAAAATATCAGTTGTTTTTAAAAAAAAAATATCCAGAAAGAAATCCACAGCTCCTTTCACTGCCTGACTTTTCCACTGTAAATGATGCGGCAGAATTTGATAGAACCACACAGTCGTCACAAAGGAAGCTCTGGTCTTTATTGTATGTGGGTGTCTCTGCTTTTATGACCCCAGCAAGAGACAGTTCGTGACCAGAAGGCGTAGCTTGGTTCTCGTCATTAGTGCACTGGTCCAACAATGAATTCATGATCAAAGCTGCCTTGTATTGATTCGTGTTGGAAGGAATGCTTTGAAGTGGCATTAATCAATACTTTGATAGAACTACAGTACTGTGCAAAAGTCTTGAGTCACCCTTCATTTCTTTATATTTTTCTGAGAAAATGGGAAATACTGTAGGTGCAGCCATTTATTGAAACACGCGCAAACATATATGGAAACATACATGTAGTCATAATTCCATCAATTTTGAAAACAGTGCTGGCTGAAATGCAGCCCCAAACCATGACCATGTTTTACAGATGGCTGTAAATACTCTCTCCTGACCTCCTCCTTACTTACATATGCCACATATTACCACTGATTTTCAGTTCAGTTCTTGTGTAATTTGGCACGTCTCAGCTTTTCCTATCTATTTCCTTTCCTTAAGACTGGCTTAAACTTTATAAAGGACTCACTTGCACACCTTGCTGAAATATACCAAATTTTTTTGGGTAATAGCTCTTTGGGAATCAACATGGTGGTGCAAAAATACTGTGTTTTAAGTTCAACAAACAAAAGAACATTCCTCAGACACAAGGGTTGGGCTGAAATTGAATGAAAGAGCATCCAGAACTGTTGCTTAAGACCGCCTGAATAATAATTACAAGAAAGTCTGGCTCCTTGGAAGCAAAATATAAAGAAATGAAGGGTCACTCAAGACTTTTGCATAGTACTGTATGTGTCATAGGACTATAAAAATGTATAAGGTGTCTGATAAGCTTGCAGTTACTCTCATCTTTGTAGAGCTTTATAATAAGTTTCCGCCTACTCTGTCCCAGCCTGCAGACGTTTTCAGAAAATAAATCCTAAAACAATTCCGTGTGGTGCCTGCTCGGACCCACACAGTGGAGCATTTAGCTGCTAAAGTGCCAGATAGAGGTGACTAAAACAGAGCAAATAGCAATATACAGAAAAATGATTCCACTTTAACAATAGTGTTCCTCTGCAACTCTGTATAAATATAGTTTGCTAACAAGATTGGTAAAGTGAAATTGATGATGTCCTTATCAGTCAAAACCTATCTGAAACCTTGGACTGATGGAGACATCTCTTATGCTCATCCTTTTGTTTTAGTCCTTGTTGACTCCTGATTCATGCACTTAATGGTCCTTTGATTGATTCTAATGTCTGAGTCCAATCAGCTGTCATTTCATTATAATTCAATTACTGCTACATTTAGTGGCTTGTGCAGCTTTTACTGTCATCCCAGGGGAGGTAAACGGCCACAAAGCCAACCCTCGTGCATTATTTATATCGACTTAAAGGTTCAGTGCAAGAAAACCATATGGTGGAGGTTTTTATGTGAAATTAGGTTTTTGTTTTATTGACTCCATATGGATGGGTAAATTGACAACCGGCACATTTATCTATCCCAGCTGGGATTTGTGATGGAGGTCAGAATAGTTTCTGTGAATAAGGCACACACCTTTTTTTCTAGAAAAAATGTTCAAGTTGTTTTGTTTTTTTTTTAAATGCCATGAAATGAAATATCACTCACCTCTGTTGTATTGGTAAAATTACAGTGTCACATGTTTAAACTTAAATGCTATCATCTGAATATTCAGGTACCGCAGAGGAAAAACCAGAGCATTGACTTTTTTTTTTTCCTTTTTTAAAATTTTATTGTATTTTTGTAGCTTTTACTAATTTGGATAAATATTTAGGATGAATTTTGAAGAAAATACAGATATTCATCTCCATGAAAAACATTTAATCACATAATATGCAGGCCTTTACCAAAAATGCAATATAGCTTCTTTTTTTTGTCTCACTTTCAGATCATCAAACAAATTTTAATATTAGACAAATATAACCCAAGTAAATATAAATGCAGTTTCTAAATAATGATTTCATTTATTAAGGGAACAAAGCTATCCTAACCTACCTGGCCTAATGTAAAACAAAATTAATCACCCCCACCTGTTAAATCATGAATTAACAGTGATTAAGCACATTTTTTGGAAAGTGGAGTTAATAAATCACCTAAATAGAATGTGTTTGACAAAGTGAAGTAGGCTAAAAGAGGTCAACACATCATGCCACAATGTCAAGAAACTCAAGAACCTCTGAGAATCAAAATCATTGACATCTGTCGGTCTGGAAAGGGTTACAAAGCCGTTTCTAAGGCTTTGGGACTTCAGTGAACCACAGTGAGAGCCATCATCCACAGATGGATAAAACTTGGAACAGTAGTGAACCCTCCCAGGAGTGGCCAGCCAATCAAAATTACTCCAAGAGTGCACTGACAACTCATCCAGAAGGTCACAGAAGAACTAAGTCTAAAAGAAGGTAAAGTCAGAGTTCATGATTCAAAAATAAGAAAGAGACTGGGCAGAAATGGCATCCATGGGGAAAACCACTACTGACCAGCGAGAACACAAAGGCTCATCTCACATTTGCCAAAAAACATCTTTATGATCTCCAGTACTTTTGGGAAAATATGCTGTGGACTGACGAGACAAAAGCTGAACTTTTTTTTGGAAGGTTTGTGTCCCATTAGAGTTGGCTAAAAATTTTCCCCAGTGATGTGAAAGACTAATTCCTAGTTATTGGAAATGCTTGAAGTTCTTGCTGCCAAGGACAGCACAACCACTTACTATGTTTATGTTTCAATAGCTTTTTCCCCGCTAAATTAATGAAATCATCATTTAAAAAGTATTGATGATCTAAAACATTTAAATGTGACAAATGTGCAAAATAAAATAATCAAGAAGGGGAAAAATACTTCTTTGCAGCACTGTAACACATTAAAGTTAGCATTGCTGGTCGATTTGAGTAAATTTTACACAGTTTACTCTTTGGTGTGGAGGCAGCACTGATGTCTGCTGTGTGACGCTACAGTTTTGTCATAAAGCTAAAGAAAAGAACACAGCTTAGCTTTTCTCTGGCCTGCTTTGAGCCCTGGTGCATCAGTTTATGAGCTCTGCAAAGGTGACAGACCTGTCACATACAGGTGCTTATGCTGTGATGCATGTTACCAACGCTGACCTAGTTTCTTCTTTCCCCTCTTTCAATCTCTTTTCTTCTACCAGACCCTCTGCATGCTTACTTGGGGCTATGTGGTCTGTCCCTGATTGGAGAGCCCAATCTGAGGAAGGTCCACCCCGGTCTTAACATCACCCAGAGAGCCTTTGAGTACCTCCAACAGCTGCAGCAGACATGGCGAGACGGCACTGACACCTGCAGAAGTCAGCACTGACAGCAGGATGAACCACAGCTCTCCCTCCCAACAGGTTCAGTTATCAGCGACATCTAACAGCAGTCAGCAATGACTGGACGTCTTGAAGAGGTCTGGTTACTTATTGAGAGCCCATCTCACATGAGGACTCAAGAAGGCTCGTTTAAGACTCTCTTTACAAAGCAGTAACTTTGGGGAGCTGATTTTAAGTTCATCCAAAGCAACTCTTCCGTTAAAGAACCACAGGCCTCACTTTTTTGCTGCCTTTTATTTGCACAGTAGTCAATAACAGTGTGGTTTGTGGTTCATGGGAATAAAAATATGTGCCAGAAAGTAAAATTTGAGCTGCTGAAAACTTGAAGAAATTTCAGATGCCTCCATTGTTCCGTTGAGTTTTTAGATAATGGCCTTTTGAGCTTTCCTGCTCATCGTCATTGTGAACAATATCTTCCCAGCCAAGGATCAAAAATACAGATTCACTACACATCCGCATAAGAACCATCTTCTTAAACTTCCCTCGGGGACTGGGAGCATCTAAATTGTCTTTTTATAACGTTTATTTGCTGTGATTTTGCTACTGCTGAGTAATGTCTCTATATTTTAAACATAAATGGGCAATTTTAAGGTGGAAATATGGAAATTGTTAAGGTGAATTATCTCATTTACTTTTAAAGACAGAATTTGAGGCACAGACAGTCTCTTCCAGACAGTGTATACATCTGTTTGGTGGGGGTGGTGTCTGTGTGTTTATTGCCCTCGTAACATTTCCACCCTCACCTTCCTCATGAACTTCTCCAAAGCCTCAAGCTCTTCTGTTCCAAAGGTGATACCAGCCCAGGTTTATTCTCCTGAGGGTTTGACTTTATCTTCCACTGCAGTCTGTGTGTACTGATCATGATTTAAATTAAAGGAACTCCTGGGATGAAATCCATGGAAAAGGTGTTTAAGGGGCAAATCTATGATGTTTAAAAAAAATAATAAAATAAAAAAATTTAAAAGTGGGTTATGGGTTTAGCTACAGGCAAATCATTTCAGAAAATGTAATTTCCTGCTTGCTTTTTTCTCTGAAGGCTGAATGAAACAAGATTGAGCCTCTTCAGGGAGTTTGTTAAGAAGGGGAAAGCCGACCCTATCCTGACACCCCACAGCTCCTGCATCCTGACCTGTGCTCGTTTGCTAGCTTCCATGCTCCCCGCAAGGCGATAACCAGATTGAAATCGGTAGGAAAAGATGAGACAATAGCATCATAGCTTGAGGAAATCTATTTCTTTGAACAGTGCTGTTATTTTCAGTGCAGAAAGGATGCAGGGTAACAATGAACAGGTGCAGAATGGACCACAGAGTGTCAGGAAACAGAAGCAAGCATTGTCCAACAAGTATAGTTTCATCCGTCCTAAAACGTTCGCCACAGAGACCAATAATCTGACCCCAGACCCCAGATCATTGAGGCAGTGCTGTTAAGGTTGTCTACACAGATGCTCAAAGGAATTAAACACAGCTCACATATCATTTAAGCAACCTTCCCGCCTTTTACCCTTAACCCGAGGCACAGAGAGAGAGGGTTTTAAATTTCAAAAACAATCCTTACAGTGACACATGATACTGAGGTGAACACAACTACCACCTCCTGCCCCTCCTGCCCTCACCTCAAGTTCTCTGATTCCAGGCAATTTTCTTCCAGCCACAATCCTGTCTAAGCAAACACCTGCTCCCTGCAGTATTTACTGTGTGCAGCCTCACTTTGGACTGCATACAAAAATTGTTCTTTTCATTCCACCATCTAAAATAAAGATGTAGCTGGCTTCATCTCCCTTCCCTCCAAATTGACCTCCTTTTCAGTTGGGTTACAGACCAGGCACAGTCTGGAAAGAACAGGGGAGGAGAGGTGAATGAATAAATAATTTGAGCCATCTATTATTAAAAGTAAACCGATGGAGGCTGGAGTCTCCTCTCTGACTCCTCAGTGTTATAGCTTTGTTTTGGTGCAAAAAAACAACTGCTTTTTAGCCGACCATGCTTTACTATATTTTATGTTCATATGCTTCACCTGAGGCAATAGGATTTGCTGCACTTATTCTTACTGGTCTGCTTTCAAGTCATTTGTTACCATCATTTTTCCTAAGAAAACTGCAGTCTAATTTCACCTTTTTCAGATGTTGCAGCTGCTGGATTAAGCTTTGGAGAAGTAAATAGATAATCTAAACTCAGAAAAAAAGAAGATTTTTTAATTATTCATCGTAATATTCTTGAATCAGTATGTTGTGATTTGTTTTGTTACATAAGAAAGAAAACTGTTACTCCTGCTGTGCCACTGTAGAGCCAGATCTGATTAAATTTAGTGCGCTCGTCTCCCTGCATCTTCTGACGTCACTTTTTCTTCCTATACGGATGTGTCTCTGTCCTCAGCTTTTATAAGTCACTCATTTAAATTTAACTTTGTAATGTGCCTCGTGTAGCATAGTTCTGGGTCAGTGCTGTCTGAATGCTGCTTTTCTGCACATGCAGCATGCTTAAATTGGGTTACGCTTGGCTATATGAATACGTGACTGTCAACACGCGCCCTGGATGTTTGTCTTTCCCAGAGGAGGACGAAGAGGAGAACCCATCTAAATCTAAATGTAAACATGAAGGAAAAGTAACGACTGCTCTGTAAATTCTTTGCTCCTCCCATCTTTGTTAAATGTGCTCATACAGTCGGACGTAAGCTGGCTGATGGGAGCGATTTTTACCGGATTTTGTTTTTTCCCAATCGCTCCCTGCGGACACTTTCTTTAAAAGCATGAAAAACTGGATTAATGGATCCGCCACTTCCTGCAGATGAAGGCTGTGTCTCAGCAGTTGTTATATTGCATCTCCTTTTCACGCCCATCACACCACAGTCCAGACTCTGTCCCACGGCACGAAAACAGGGAGGGCCATGGCTTTGTGCTTTTAATACAGCTGCAGTGAAATCTGTTTTCTTTTAGAGATGCAGCCACCTGTGATCAATCTCATCAATAAATATACATACTGTAATAATGAATAATGTAAGAATAAAGGTAATGGAATTTATTTTTTCTATGCTTTGTAGAAATAATGAGTGTAGATACCCACGTAAATGTCTATGAATACATGACTTGTACTGTGCAACAGAAAAAGAGGTTTACAGTGACATGAGTGAGACGTAAGAGGAACTGGATATGCAAATGCTGCCATATGATGTACTGTTGGACGTCAGCTTTGCAGGAAATAATGTTGGCTTTGGCTTGGTGCAAACTGTAAGTATGGTAAATAAAACTTGTACTAACTGTCAGAATGGGTTTCTGTGGGTGTGTTCATGCAGCTTTTCACATTAGATAGGACACATTTTATCCCAAAAGCTGGGAAATTTCTTTGTTGCAGCAGTTAAAAATGATGGTAAACACAATCTATAACTAAATAGTTGGATAATAGTGTGGAGCTCAGCAAAATAAACTACAATATGACAAAATCTATTTTAATATGGTAAAAACTGATTTGAAATCAAAAGCAGAAGTTTAAATATAGATAATAAAGAACATGAGTATCCAGCCATCCTTTTTCTGCCACATGTCTGGGTCCAGAGCAGAGTGTTAAGTGTTGTGACCGTGCAGGGTTTTAATAAACCATTAACATCAGAGAACAGATGATTCTCTGCTAGACAGATGTGTCATGGCGTACGTAAGATTTCCTGTATCTGCGTGGCAGTGTAGCTCAATCTGTCAGAGAAAGTTTCTCTGCTGCTTGTCGAATAAGTGGTGCAGAGGTTGTAGCCAATCACAGATCCAGCCTTCATGCTCAGTTTAACCAGTCTGTTAGCGTCACCAGCTCAATGCACTGCGCTCGCCACAACAGACTGATAATCTCCATTTTGCTGAGGGTTTGCAGCCTCCATAGGAAATGGAGCCTTTTGCCGACCTGGATGCACGGGTACTTGTATTCCTCCAACACATCAATGTCCCACTCCAGGATAGACTCAGTTTGTGTAGTTGTCCTAGTCTTTCTGAAGTCAATCACCATCTCGCTGATCTTATTCACATTCACAAGCAGATGATTTCTCCCAGTCCATGCCACAAAATCATCCACTGGTGCTCCGTGCTATTTCTCCTGCCCAAAACTAATAAAGCCAGTCACTGTAGAATCATTGCACTATTTCTGCAGGTGGCATGATCAAAGTTGTAGTCAAAGTCTGGTGTACGAAGTGAACAGGAATGGGGACAGCACTCAGTAATCCAGGAGATGTGGACACATTAAAGGCTATGTATACCTGCACATTAAACTAGAGGCTGTTTAATGCCTTTGGAGCATGACTTTATAGGAGTTTTCCTCCTGTAACCAAAAATACTGATAGAAATTTCATAGCTTCTAGCCGGTAGTTTGAAACGCCTTTCTCTGCACAAAGGTGTGATGGATCAAAAATAACTAATAATTAAAGTAAATGCATCTTTTCTCCAAAATGAACACAGTTTGCCTAAACTTGCAAATGTTTCTGGTTTAAACACTGAAAGGACAACACGTTTCAAGTGTATGGCATTAAAATGGGGGCAGCTCAAATATGCAACATGCAACAGATTCTCAGCATGATGTTGGACCTTTAAGGGGGGCTTGTTACGTTAATTTCCACTGTCTGAAACAGTGGATGAACTGTTAGCGTCTCTCCCTTTAAGGCCAACTTTCTTCAGAGTGGGTGCTCGTCACAACCAGAGCTGCCACTTTGTTTGGCCTCATAAAGGTCCAATTAAAAAAAAAATAAAGAAAGATTTAAAACTGAACATTTTGATCAGTCTGAAGCTTGGCTCACAGGGATTACTTGTATATACAGAGACATTTCAGACTTTGCCTGTGTTTAATATAGGCATCCACCATTGTAACGGCATATATAACCCTATAGGAGAATGTACAAACAATGCAAAATGAATCTTTGGCTGCTGCTTAAAACCAGCTCTCGCCTCCTCCTCAATCATAAGTTGCAACAAAATCTCACAGTAAGAAATAAAACAAGCAGTTTATTAAACACCGAACTAGCAGAAATGTGATGTTTTCTTTGCAAAATTAAAGAAAATCAGTATGCAGCCTCACCCGTCCACCAAAAATGTGCCAAATTATTTCTGGGATCAGCCTCTGGAGGAGGACAGCTGAATGAAACCGTGATCAAGTTAAGTTCAGCTATGAATATTTCCATATGGTGCTAAAAATCTGTCTCTCCTGGGTCTCCTGAGTCAGGCATGGCACTTGTGTTCTCAGTATTGTGAATCTTGTTATTCCATCTGTCATGCCAAATATAGGTTTCCCTTTTGCTGTATGGCTTTTGGATGGAAGTATCTTAGGTTAAACACTTCCTTTTAGTAAAAAGAGACAAAGCAAGTGTTCACTCCTTTGGGTGTTATATGATTCATGCTGCCCACAACAGCTGAGTTTCTTTATGAAAGGTTTTATTTCCTTTCCCTGTGTCCTGCATGTGGCACAGTGACTCAACTGTTGTTGCTTTATTTTTAAATTGAAAGATGACAGCTGGTCGGTATTTTTTCCTTATTTGCCTCGGTCGCCTTTCATGTTTCTACAGTGTGGATGGGTTGTGTAGTGAGTAATGATGGGCGATGGTTTTTTTTCCCTCTTCTTTACTAGGTCAGTTGACTGAGACATCATTAAAAAAATAAAAATAAAAAAACCGGGGTGGGGGTGGGGTCCTCTGGATACACATCATACATGCAAACATACATGGAGTCCCACCTGGGAGCTGAACAGCACAGTCACAGACTTCACTGTTGGCACTGCTAGGGTAACACAAGCCAGGCTAATGGAGCCTAGTGACACTGATATCCAATCTGTGGAGGTTATAAAATGTTAAACAGCACTGACTCTTACGTTTTTTTACCCCCATTATTCATGTTCAGAAAGGAATAGGAATAGAGACATGAGGTTGGAAAAGTATTTTTGCCCCGGTGATTACAACCTAACGCAGACTAGTGATGTCTGGAGATACTCCCTTGACAGCAAGTTGCAGCTGTAGCTTGGGTGGGGTTCATCAACACCTCCCACACTCCCACGTGTATATCTGTATGTGTGTGTGCATGTACTGCCAGCAAAGAAAACCTAATATGAGTTGGTAAACATCAATTCATCCAAACCCAATCGACAGTCGAGCTGTGTCTACTGAACAAGTGAACAAATTCAGCGTGTTTACCACTTTGCATTTTGTGTGATATTAATAATTCATTCTGGATGATCACAGGCCCTTAGATGAACTAACATGTGCTTATAAAACATGTATTCTCTGTATTTATGCCAGTTCTACTTAGTGAAACACATTAGTCACTGCTTTATATTGATTTCTCAGTCAGGTGGAGAGCGCTGTGGCGTTTTATGGGGCAGTTATGTGTCATCTCAGGTTTATGTACATGACCACGAAAGCACTATATGCATCTCAGCAGCACATGATGGACTGCCATAAGCTCTGTTACAGACATTAATGTGCCCTAGATAATGAATCCTAACTAATAGTGTGGTGATCCCTTGGGTTTTCCTTGTGCCAGGATGAGGGCCACACTTAGTTTTGGTGTGAGATCTTTCTACTGAAATCTAGTGCAGGCATTCATGCTCCCCTCAGGCTGAACTGCAGCTTTGATAATCCCTTAATTTGCCCATCTATCCACATCATCAGGCAAATGCAGCTGCTCAAAGCGGTTTGTTCATTGCATAAGTTGATCCTGATGATATATAAATC
Organism: Pterophyllum scalare; assembly: GCA_024447675.2. NCBI lineage: Eukaryota > Metazoa > Chordata > Actinopteri > Cichliformes > Cichlidae > Pterophyllum > Pterophyllum scalare. Next base: position 80,650 of record JAMQGT020001246.1, on the reverse strand, counting down.
AGTGATGTAATGCTTTTATTTTTATTGTTAAGTATTCTGTTAGAAGTTCAGTTGTGTACCTGCATCTCTAGATGGTTTTCTAAAGTGAGCCTTCTCAACTAATGCCAGTTAACAGTGATCATCGTGGTTGGGAGCCACTGGAAACATACTTAATAATTTTGTTATGCTTCGGTTGCTCGGTCAGGGCAGTCTGCCCGTTTGTCCCCCTCCACATGCTCAATGGGGTGGAATATGTCTGCGTGAAGCCGTGAAGCCATCTGCCGACGCGGAACAAGTGGCATTGCCAGAAAAATTAAAAACACGAACTTAATCCGGCCCCAACAATCCGCCTCTTTCCCGGAACCGCCCTTTGTCTGAATGTGTCACATTCAAGCGGAGATTTTCAGCTTCCCAAACAGCGGAATCAAACTAATGCGACAGGATGATGCCACCTGTGCTCTCATGTCTGGGTATGACTGATCAGAAGTCGGCCCACAGCGCGTCATGTGCGCACGTGAGTGCTGCCAGCCGTGCGTAAAAGCCCCACTTGAGTGAGCGGGACTAACAGATTTAAGACACACACACCCCGCCCGACCCTTAATCTTCAAGCGAGATTATTATGATTTTTCTAGTGACTGACAGATTAAGGGAAGTCATTCACTTAAGGGGGGGGGATAATAAATGGCAGATGAGGCGAATACAAAGAGCTGTGTGAGTCGAGACATCGCCGCTGAGGGATGATGTGGGGATAAGGAGGGAGATGGTACAGGAGGCTACAAAGAAGCGAGGGCGGGGTTTTTCCTCCGAGATGACGCTAACTAAAATAAAACTGCCGCCGGCGCATGTGGGCTTCTGTAGACTCTACGGACAAACCTAAGCGTGTGTAGCGAGACAGGGAGGGAGGAGAGAGGATGGATGGTGATGGGGAAGTGGTGTGAGGAGCGGCTCTTCCCTCTTGATGTTATCTCACCTCCCATGTGAAGCTGTGAAGCTTTTGATCCTGTTTCTTTAACAAGCCGCAGCAACTGTTTGCGTCATTTTTCTACATTTTTAAATATTGCGGTGCGCCGTGACCGCTCTTCTTTTATATACACCACCATCATCATCATCATCATCTATAGCCATGTCGGACTCTGAGGACATGACGGAGTTCGCCAGCATCGTGGAGCGGATCGAGCGGGGCGAGGTGAGTCTCGTCCTCTCGGATGATTTATGGTCCTTGTGACAGCAGCGGTCTGCCTGTCAGCATCCTCCGACAGCAGCAGCGCCTGGCCGGCCTGCAGGGCTGTCAGAGGATGAAGAGGCATGCTCATTGACTTATATTCTAATCTGTTCTTTGTTGGCATCACACAATATCCTATTATATTAGACTATATACTGGAGCATGGCCGAGTTATTAATAGGCCATCTGTGCTACTAATTGAATTACCTAGAGTAAGACCCACAGCTATTGTATTCCTGTAGCATAAACTATTCCATTAAAATATATCACTTTACATTATTGCAATTCAAAAGTATAGATTTATCCCTATATTTTAACCTCTTATTTCAGATTACATTGTTTAGAATTGGTACAACCTTCTATCTATCTATCTATCTATCTATCTATCTATCTATCTATCTATCTATCTATCTATCTATCTATCTATCTATCTATCGGAAGCTGCTTTTTGGCTCATTGGTAATGAGATTTCTCTCCTATTTTTAGAAAAAAAACCTGAACATGATGAGTTTAATGACAGGTTTTTCTGGGTGTGTTGGTGCTTACTGCTGCAGGGAGAACACCGACTTCTATCAAAATGTGGGCCACTTGGCAGCAGCTGTGTGATGGTGATACTGGGTTAGTGAGGTGTGTTTGTGACTGAGCGGGGAAGGGTGGGTGTATTTGCCCATTTTCTCCACTCCAGACTGATAGAATGTGTTGAAATGTATCTCTCCTGCTAGCACAATCTCTGGCATCCGTTCATGCGTGCACAGAGCTGTGCATGTGTTTCGCGTGTGTGAAGGAAACAGGAGAAGACCTTACAGGCGACTGACTCACATGCCAGCCACGGTTGCAGAATTCTGTTTTATTTTAAGCTGTTATCAGACCTGTCGTGCACAGTGGGTGATGGGGTTTAATCTGTGAAGTGTTAGAGTAGAGAACAATCAAAATTAGGATGCCAGTAAATCTAACAGTGAAACCGTTGGAAATTCTTTGCTGGGTGTCTTTCTGTGGACAGTAGTACAAAAAAAAATGTGTCACAAGTGACACAAAATTTCTAAGACTTCTATGAAACAGTGAAATAGATTTGGGATAACATGTTGTATGAATGTTCCAGATATTATAGAGTTTGAAAAACATGTTGCTGTGGCAATGAAAATGGCTCACTATTCATTCTAAGAGGGTCACTGGAGGGTGAATCCCAGAGGATCAAGGTACACGCTGTGCAGGCTGTTAGTCAGTCAGTCAGGGGTTCCAAACAAAGCCAGACAGTCATTCACTGCCATAATGATGTCCTACAGAACATTTAATGTGGTCATGCCTTTGCGCTTTGGGAGGAACACAGTCCGCATTAGCAGATCTAAACCCGAAAGTTCTTCTGGTGAGACAACAGCAGTGTCTCGGCAATGTCATCCACAGTATCGCGGTGTCACCGCAGGGCCTGAGTGTCTGCCAGCAAACAAATGAATGACTAAACAGAGTTCTAAAGTTGCCCTCGGTGCCTCCAGTGAGTCAATTTAAACATTTTACCCGCTTTACATCTTGAAGGAATTACGGCTCCTCTTAAAAGCACCCAAGTTATTTTATGGTGACTTTTTGTTCTCTAACTGAAACACTGTAGGGGCAACTTGCAAGGGAGTGTTCAATAAAATAATTGCAGACCCCACCAATAACCACTGCAGAAAGAAATTATCAGGTCATAAATCCGCTGAAATAATGCGAAGGAACCCGACACTGTAACAAGCCCAGCAGTCTCATTTTACGGGGCCCCCTTTGCATGTGAGTGTCAGCATAGCAGTCCAGTGTGAGGATGGAGATGCTGAAAAGAGTGGGCTATTTTGTAATTTAAGGACTCTTGAAAATTGTGCGGGGAACTTGAGAGCTTTCCTTTTAGGTTTAGATTCGAAGAGTTGATAGGTACATAAAGACACTTTAATTACCAGTCTATTCTGAGCAAGCTTTCAGACTTAATTAAATCAGTCCCACTTCTCTTGTCTCTATGAAGCGCACACCAAACACAGCTTCTGCATCCTGCTGCTAGCACTGCTACAGTATCTGCAAACACAAGATCTTTCCCAAATTCAGTTTGATTGCAATTTCATCCAGCCATGCAGGCAGTCTTGAGCTATGGGCACCGACCAAAACACCTGAAACACATTTAAAGATTTTCTTCTTCTTCTGGCTGCTTCCTTTTAGGGGTTGCCACAGTAGATCATCTGCCTCCATCTCACCCTATCCCTAGAATCCTCTTCTATCACACCAGCCCTCTGCATGTTCTCCTTCACTACATCCATGAATCTTCTCTGTTGGCTTCCTCTTTTCCTCCTGCCTGGCAGCTTCCTTTGTCCAGTATATCCACTGTCCCTCCTCTGTATGTGTCCAAACCATCTTAGCCTTGCCTCCCTAATTTTGAATCCAAACTACCCAAACTGAGCCGTCCCTCTGATATACAGTACTGTGCAAAGGTTATGAGCCACCGCTCATTTCTTTATATTTTGTTTCCAAGGAACCAGACTTTCTTGTAATTTTTTATTAAAGTGATCTTGAGCAATAGTTCTCCAGACTTTCTGAAGGTCTTTCAAAGATTTTCTCTGGACACTGACTGCTTTTTCACTCATTTTCACTCCAGTCCATGTACTTGCCAAAGATGCCAAAGATTACACAGAAGAATCCAGCAAAGACCGGAGACAGGACCTGAGAGATGTCCATTTTGGTCACTCCCAATGAAAATCTTAACATCTTCAACTCTGTCACCTCCAGCTTCACCTCTCGTTTGTGTGCCACCATTTCCAAACCATACATCATAGCAGGTCTCAGTACTGTCTTGTAAATCTTTCCTTTTACTCTTTGTGCAATTTAGATACCAGTGCCATGAAATTGTGCACAAGCTGTCACTCAGACTCACTACTTTAGTAATCCTCTAATTTCTCCCTTAGCACCACAGCAAAGTTGAAATTAATGGCTCGGAGTCAGTGAAAGTATCTCTGCAGCTATTGGAATAATTGCTGTGAAATTCCCATCTAATGCCATGCTCGCTTATCCAGTAAAATACAAACATCTTCCAGATGGAGTGGGACAAAATCTAGGACAGAACACATGGGCAAAGTCTGACTTTCAGGTTTCCTGTCAGACAGGATTTCTAAGAAGTGCTTAACAGTATTAAAAAGGTATATTTTAACCCAACCCTTAAACCTAAGTGAGTAGTTTTATTGCCCAAACAAAAAAAAAAAGAAAAGAAAAAGAAAAAAGAAATCAGCCCCAAAAGAGGGTACACAACTCACCTCATCTTTTTTTTTTAAATAAACCTATCTAAATAAATAAATAAAATCCAAATTTGAAAGCAAATAGGAAACAAGAACAAAAACACACGATGCATGAGGTAACACAATAATACCGTGTGCTGGAACACACCAGTGCTGATTGCTGAAAAAATGGCTTCTGTATACCTGTGGACCTCTTGCATGAAAAATCATTTGTGATTTACGATATTCAGCTGTCATTTACAACATTTCCGAACTATTTCGTTTCATATGAGATAAAAAAAAAAAGTGAGCTTTTCTTTCAAAAAAAAAGAAAAAAAAAGGGCTTTGCCGGGAACTTTTCACTCCATGCCCCCCTTGGTCATCCACACACACCCTGCAGCGACTCTGTGGCCCACAGGGGGGGGGGCACCTCACAGTATAGAGAACCACATCACAAGCACAACACCTTGCCATTTCCTTATGATTTACAGGTCAGCGATAATAACATTTACTTGCGCGTAAAGCAGTGCTGTATTTGTATGTGTTTGAGCCAGATAAAAGCGACTGAATGGGCGACTGCAAGATGACTTTCCTGAAGTTTACGATGAGCACATGAATGCCGCAGCAGCTTCTCTATCACGCCCTCCATCTCTCTGTCTCTCTCCCTCTCTCTCACACACACACAACACACACACACACACACACAAACTCGCCCCTCCTGTCCGTCTCTCCACCCCCTTCTCCCTGTCTCGGTCCGCCTGCATTCGCTGCAGCAGAGAAGTGGCTGCTGATTCACCCCCTGCCGGCCGGCGCAGCGTCACTCTATTTAAATTCACTCAGCCGTCGCTGTCGGCATCTCCACCTCGCCTCCGGGAAGTTTGGTTTTTAGCTCGAACTAACCCTCCGGATAAGGTGTTTTCAGTCTTGCACACTGCGTTTTCTCCTTCGTGATGTCTGCAGAGATGCGGCGTAGCAGCATAAACGGGGTAAGTTGGAGAAAAGTGAGTTTCATGGTGGCTGGTGGGAATGATTCACAAGCTGTCTTGCTGCTCGTCATTGTTCGGCTCCGCTGCTGGGACTGCGCATTGTTAAAAGTTATCAGTCTCCATTCATTGCTGACTCCAGCGTTTGTTTCATTTTTGTTTATTTTTACGGAGCGCTTCGCTCGGAGCAGGCTTGGTGACTGCACTGTTTGCACTCTTCTGTTTAAACTTCCCTTTATCCTTCTGGGTATTGGCTTTTAACACGTGAGTGCTTTCCCTAAGTTACTGCTGTTCCACCACCGCCACGCAGCAGCAGCAGCGGGGGGGGGGGCTTTCGATAGGATGTCTCATCACACCACCTGAACTAAATTACCGATGGTGTGCTCCAGCAGGGCTGTAGAGACGGTTGTAATCGTCTTTAACGTGCTGAAACGTGAGCTGCTGGAATCATGCGTTTCACTGTTTATCTATATTTAGCAGCGCTTAATCCCGTCTTATGTAATGTATCACAAACATAGTAAATACACTGCGGATGGCTATTATTGTGACGGTGAAACTAGTGTTTCTCCAAAGTAAAACTGACAGGTGAACCTGCCCTCCAGACCTACCTCAGCGTGCCCACCTGAAAGCGCAGTTCTCCACCTGCAGTGACGCAGCAAAGTGTTTCCGACAGCTCAGATTGCAGACCATGGCCTTATTATAGTTGCCTTCTTTTTGTTTTGGTTGTCTGACAGTCAAAGAAAGCTGTATCCTTGCCTCAGCTGTGATGCTATTTCTGTCTTTCTCTTCGCCTTTTATTTCTAAGTTATTTTTGTCTGGTTGGTGTATGTGACAGCACTTGTGGTGTGGCCTCTGAAAGACATCTAAAAAGGAAAAAATCCAGATTATTCAGTTATTTTGTCTCCATCATCAGGTCCCAATCAAGAACATAGAGAGGGAGCTGATCTGCCCCATCTGCAAGGAGCTCTTCACCCATCCTCTGATCCTGCCCTGCCAGCACAGCGTCTGCCACAAATGTGTCAGAGAGCTGCTCGTGCAGAACCACGAGGACTCTTTTGATGCCGGTTCTGAGTGCTCCCTGCCGGGCAGCCCCAGGTCCAGGGTGCCCTCCCCTTCCATGGAGAGGCTGGACAGGCTCGTGAGATCAGGTGGGTCTCGGGGTAAGAAACCAAAGCGGTTAATTATTCCCTCTGTAGACGGAATAAAAGTGCGCTTTACAGGAAGCATTATGGTGCAGGGAATTGAATCTCCTATTTCTGTAAGTTTTTAAAAGCCTGTGTCTTGAGGGTGTTAGTAGGAACAGTGAGAGCTGAGTGAGAGTTTCTGTATTGACTAATGGAAGCTAATAATCAGGACAGGAAATGCAATGCATATTAGATAATTTGTGATGTTTTTAGGGAATCAGTAATGTCGGTAATATCTTCCTCCTGGTTCTCATGACTCTGCACTTGTAAATGGCTCCGTTCAACAGGTTTCAGCGACTGGAGTTGGGATTTACGTCTGCAGAAAAGGACAGAAAGCTTCTCAAATAAGGAATTATGACACAAATAAAAACCTCAGGGCAAAAAACAAAAAAGGTAGAGTGACTGGGAAAAGGGCTTCATGAACCAATAAGCAAATCTTTAGCTAATGCAAATGACTGGTTGAGAGTGAATAGGCATATGGAAACTCTGGGCAAGACACAAAATAGGCCAAGTATTGTGTGATATTTAGGTGGTGGTGTGGCAGTGACACTGCTCCCCCCTTCTTGTCCTAGATAATGTAGAACAAACTTTTGAAAAATGATTTTAATCATTTTACCGCTCAGCCGTAACACCGTCAGTCATCGCTTCTTCTGATCCCGTCTGCTTCTGCAGGCCTCATTAAAGGGAAGAGGAACTCGACAAGCTGCAGTTTTTGTCTGCTAAAAGAAAAGAAGTGTTGACAAGCTCCATCAGGCCCTAATCATCTTCACCGTCTGCCTTCTAATGGCCCCCGGGGGCATCAATCACGCAGGATTGCGTGGGAATTCATTTGAAAATGTTAAAGTAATGAAAAGAAGACCAGCGATCGTTTTCCCTCCAGCTTTAATTGGACAGGCACTCGTCTCTGTGTGTTATGTACACACAAGTGAACAAAAGCAGATCTGTAAGTCCCCTTTTTTAAGGTATTTTAAACTCTTAAAACCGAGCTGAGCTGGAGGGAGGAAAGCTGTGGATGATTTGGGTGCAGGTGGCTAAATTATGTTTATGTTCTCTGCCCGGCATGTTGTGCTGCTGCAGCCGGGCTCAAGCAGGTCAATGTCTAAGCCTTGAAAACGGCATGGTGGGACACAAGGCCGCCTCTGTGGCTCCTGAGAGCTCTGGGCTCGAGGCCATTTTCAGAAAGATGTTGTCTCTTTTGCACTCTTGCCATCACCAGGGCCGTGCCTGACTTCAGTACTATATACTAAATCCAAGCAGGTGGAGTGTTCATACTGGAATAATGGAACTGGAAGAAGTAAGCATATGTAAAAACTGCAGGTTTTTACTTGTGGATTAAAAAAAAAAAAAAAAGATCAAGTAAATTGTGAAGTTTAATAGGCAGTGATGTCTACCAAAGTGCACATGAATGCCGCACCTCTGCATATGTACAGTTGAAAGGTTTATTTCTGTGTGTTGTGTTGAGTTGGGACACAATTCAGGATGTGGTATTGAATGTAATCTTCTTAAATCACTGGCATAAAGTTTTGTTTGTGCTTTTTTTTTGGGGGGGGGGGTTAAATGGGTTTTTCACTTTGCTCCTTAAGACAACACTTATTCATAATCCGTGGCTCTGAATCAATATGTTGAGTGATTAAAATCAAGTTTATAGTACTTGATTGTATGTATGTATTTATTTTTGTTCGGATGTAGACATAAAAAGCATAAAAAATAATGAAAGGCCAGATTTATGGTCTTTACCCCCCCCCTTTTTAAATTGTGTACAGTTAATGTGGGTAGTACCCACATAGTTTCTTACAATGATGGCTATTTAGTCACTCACGCTGTGTGAGACAGTGATATTTAACCAAAATGCCAACTCTTCTCAGAACAACACTGAGTCAAAATCCCAAAAAAGGATCCCTGGAGTAAACTGAGGTGAACGCTCTGTAAGTTTTTCAGCGTTGGCTCAAAACCGCTGAGGCTGACCTCTTGAACACAATCTCGCTCTTCAGCTTGAGGAAGTTGGTTCCTTACTGGCAGGGCTGCATCTGTTGATGCGGGAAATAATCGAATCCTGCTTTTTGAGTAAACAAATCTCAGGTTGTTCACTTCACCAATGTTAATGTACAGTTATGTCATAAAGTGTTAATTTAGTCACTATGAACCATTAAAGGTTTTGTAATTCCATTGGTTTATTTAATAAGGCTGCTCCCGTGCACATTTTTGATGAATGCAGGTTTCCAGCGAGTTATATAAAGAAACCTTGAAGTACATTATTAACACATTAACTCCAAACAGAAAGAACCAATTCTCAGAGTGCCTCAGCCGCTGGGAGATCGGCTCATTGGTAGCCATGGTGATGCAACCTGCCTGGGAGGAATGAATGAGGGATTAGATGGAGAGAGAGAGAGAGAGAAAAGACTTAAGGCTATATTTATCAGTGTGCAGCTTGGACAGGCCTTTCCGTGCTGTGACTGAAGAAGGTGGTTACTAAAATGTGATGTTTCCCAGTTTTGGGACTAAACGCAGGTTATAGCAGCTAACTCGTGATGAGCACACAGCGGGTTGAGGCGGCTTCAATAATCTCTTCACATGTTCAGAAATTACGTTTTCATGCCAGTGTTTTAGCAGATTGATATGCTGGATTTATTTGCTTTAGCTAGTTTGGCTAAAACACTGTTATTTCTGAGTTGCTCTAAATGCTTAATGTTGTCATTTCTTTGACATGGTGAAATTATCGAAGCTTGGTTCTGCTGCTTGGGGGGGTGGTGGTGGTGGTGGTGGTCGGGGGGTTATTTATCTTGACTTGAAATTTTGAGATGCCTAACCTGAAATCTAACATGACACTCAGACTTATGGATGGGGAACAAAAAAAGTTTTTAAATCTTTCAGGTGTTCATGACATTATTTTTGAACATTAATAAATGCAGGACTGATATTGGACAAAAGGTAAATATCATCCATGAACGTCAGTAAATGTTTTAGTTGCTGCTAGATCAGTATCTGTCAGTCAGGTTATACTGACGTTCAGCTGATGCATCTCGATGCATCCCCATTAGAAACCACATTTTAAAATAAATGCATAAATAAAAGCCTTATTATTAAAGAGTATTCTAGACCAGAGCCTACCATGTCTGAGGACTACATCTCTTCTCCACTAATGTTTTTTTCTTTCTTTAACATAAGTTGTCTAGTTTTACATTTTAAAGTCTTCAAATATAGTATGTAATGTATAAGTCGAGAGTTAACTGTGCTTTACTGTTCAAGCTGTATTTTAAACATTTTACATTTCACTGAACTGCATTACCAGATTTTAATTTTTCACTTTTCTCATGACCCCCCCCCCCTTGTCATGATGTTTTTAAAAAGAAACGCAACAAAAACCTGTATTCACGCATCACCTCACATTATGCATTGTTTCATTTTTTCCTGTTGGTCTCACCTCACTTCTCTGTTCATTGCTTGCAGCCACAGTGCGAAGGTCGATTGGAAGTCGAGGTAGACGCGGGCTCCGTGTTTTGAGTAGCTGTAGTAGTGAGTACAGTATTCCTAGAACCCCTGTGAAACCCTAGTTTGGTTCTACCTCTTCTCTGCATAGACTGCATTAGCCCTGTCAACACGACCATACAGACTCTCACCACCATAAAATAGATTTTTTTTTGTATGAATCGCTACTGTAATTAATGCTGTAAAGCAGGCTTTTAACTCTTTGTTAGACAAATGACTAATATTTGTAATAAAAGGCCCTTAAAAATGTCCACTGAGCATAAAAACTAGGTGTTAAAAAGGCTCAGTGATGAGTCAGTATGTAAAGAGGCTAACGAAGCAGTGCCTAATGAAGCGAATCGAGGTAAAGGAGGTAGTGGCCCAGACAGGGAGGTTGCCTTGTACCAAATAGGAATTGAAAGGAGCCAAGACTCAAATTAGTGAGAAAGAGGCAGAGAAGTTTCCTAGGAGTTGAGGTGAAACAGGAATGTGTGCGTGCGTGTGTGTGTCTTTGCACTAACTAAGCTTTGCATTCATTCGGTAAATCACGGTGGCAACTAAAGCAGCTTTCTAGAGATGGGGAACTGTAGCTCTCTAGTTAAACACACAATGAAAAAGCACACAGTATGTTTGGACTTGCCAAGTTTATTAACTGTTGTTATTGCCTGATATGTTTGCCTGTAATTTGGTCTTTATGCTTCACCTGACAATGATGAATGTTTGAGAAACTGCTTATAGGAACACAAGCCTGTTTGTGCCCACCTCTAATTATTTTAAGCATGATGAGTTAAGTGTCAGCTTGCCGGCCAAGTAAAACAAGATTAAAGCAAGTTTTGTTGGCTTTTTTTTTTTTTTTTTTAAAGTCCACCTAATGAAGTTTATTTAAAATGCTCAGTGGATGTTTTTAAATGGGTGTAATTATGTTCTCTGTTTAAACCACAGTCAGGATCTTTTTCTTGAATGCTGAATATGATGTGGTGTAAGTAATGCCGATATCCCCCCCCAAAAAAATTTCCAAAAAATATATTTCAGTTAGGTTAATATTTTATGTTCATATCAAACAAAAATTAGTTATACAAATTGGAGTCCTTCAAATCTACCTTGTGTATCTACTGATAGAATTAAATGTCAGTAAAAGCACATTAATTGAGCCTTAAACAAAATTCCAGATATTTCAGTTTAAAAAAAAAAAAGTCCTATGCTGTCCTTGAATAGAGGATTTCAGTCAGCCCTATTTTATTAATTGCAGATGTAACCATTTTTATAGTATACACTCACTGGCCCGTTCTGATCCTCTGTTTGGACATCAGCAGGTCGTCTCAATCATGTCTGCAGAAACTAAAAGCACTCGGCTTGCGATTGGCTGAGATTTGCATTAACAAATGGATGAATAGGTGTACATAATAAATTTGCCAGTGAGTTTGAACGCCCTATATGAATGTCCTGATAGGATTTTTCTGAAGTTTCAGTAGTTCCAGCATCATGCTGCCTGAAAGTCTGAGCAGGAGGAAAAGAATTCAAGTCAGTTTTGCCTTGCAGTGACTCGTCAGTTTCTGCCTCTGGCTCTGCTCCTTCTGCAGATCCACAAATAAACACAAACACACACACTTTGCTGCAGGCATCTGCTGTATGAGCCTTGTTCACGCTCACCTTCTGTTCTGACCAGAGAACCTGAATCAGTGTGCCTACATGACATGCACGCGGAGTCTTTGCAGGATCAAATGACCTTCAGCAGCATTCGTTTACGAATGAAGGTGTTTTTATTTATTTTATTTTGCCAGACTTGCCATCCACTGACTCTGTTTGTCTTTAACAAGACCATGTCATCTTCATTTCCATCATTAGCCTCAGGTTTTCATTATGTCACACCAAAGTTTTAAGTTCATCTATGTCAAATGAATTCAGGTAGGACAAACAATTGTGTGGTAAGCAAAGCTCGGTGGTTTGTCATCACACAATTTGAACTCTTAATAGTACAGAGTCTTTAGTTACACACTTTAAAACACGGCATGGCTACACATCATAGTTTGTTTGCTGTTCTACCACTGCTTTTCCCTCAGCTGCACCTTTTTTTGCTCAAGTGGTGCTTTCAAATAGTTTTCCTGTGTTTTGCTTACCTGAGGAGTGTTTGATTTAATTTTTAGGTCCTCGGAAACGGAGCGGAAATACTGGCTTGCGTACTGAGATAAATCCAGCACTCCTCGCTTCCCCTGTCCCCCAAAAACGTGAAGCAACATTTTTATTTTTGCGTGCACTGACTTCAGTTTGCTGGCTTTTAAGTGTGGTGACGATGTTTTTACGGATCCTGCTCGTGTCTGTGACGTGACCTCGTGTAACCATTTTTTTTTTTCTTCCACCTCATGCTGCCTTGTTATGATGCTGCTGCATCATTAACAAGCACGATATTGTGAGAACCTCTTGAAAGTAACGCTGCTTTAAGAGGAGATGTGCTGTGAAAAGTGTTGATGCATTGAACTGGACATGTCACTTGCTTAAAATCTTTATTGAACGCTTTTGCTTACTCTCTTTGTGTTATGGTGTACTTCAGTTACATTGCTTGATTTTAATTGTGGTTTTCATCCTTATTTTGGCAATCACTCATTTAAGGGAAATGGAATTATTTCCTTTGTCCAGATCATTGTGAGCACTTAAAATACTCTCCATTCCTGTAGTAAATGTTGAATGAATGGCATTTGTTAAGACAGTGTATTTTCTATCAGCTCCAAGGATGCTGTCTTTCCCATGACTGTCCTACCTCAACCATCACTCCTCAACCCGTTCCAGTACCTTTGATGGTCTTTCTTCTTGGACTTTTTTCCCCTAGTATGACAACTGCTCGGTGCATTGCCTGTACTGGTGTTTTCCTCAATACATCCACGCCCCAACTGAGCAGTTGTCACTGTGGAAATAAGCACAAAGACAGACATGCTGAGGCCCTATTTGTAAAATAGGTTTTGCTTTAAGCAAAAAGAAAACCCCTTATTTTTTGGCAACGTCTTTCTGACTTTTGGAAGCTATCGCCTGTAATTGGAAGTCACAGGACATTGTTCTTCACATGACAAAATATGGCCTCAGAACAAACTGGAAGCTGGGTATCCCAAGGCTATGAATCCATGTTACTGATGCTCATTTCTCACTTGCCCTTCGTCGCTCTCCTTCAGGTTCCATCTCGTCTCCGGGGTGGCGCCGAGGCTCTGTGACTCCCCGGGTAACCACCATCCCGTGCCCAGGCTGCCAGCATGACATAGATCTGGGCGAGCGCGGCATCAGCATGTTGTTCCGAAACTTCACCCTGGAGAGCATCGTCGAGCGCTATCGGCAGGCTGCCCGCGCAGCTGTCGCCATCATGTGCAACATCTGCAAACCTCCACAGCAGCAGGAGGCTACAAAGAGCTGCATGGACTGCAAGGCGAGCTACTGCAACGAGTGTTTCAAGCTGCACCACCCCTGGGGCACACCCAAAGCCCAGCATGAGTATGTTGGTCCCACTACGAATTTTAGGCCCAAGGTGAGTACAATTCGCTTGCCTCTGTTTTGTTCTTTATGAAATAATCAGTAAACAAAACCTTTGAACTATGAACATTTCACAAGATGTTATCACACGAGCTAAACATTAGCATGAATAGATTTTTGCTCGCCTGAATGAAATTGTTTGAGTCAGATGTTGCAGGGGAATGTAACATGCTGAAATCTACCAGCTGTCTGATTTTTTTATTTTTTTTTTATTTTTTTCTAACCATTGCTGGGCAGAAAATCTAGTTCTCTTAAAACTGCCAATCAAACTATATTCAATCACTTTTCTCTACATCGTCTTCTGTGGCTTCATAATTGATTGCAGACCCTGCAGTCTGACTCGGTTGTCTTTGAATGCTCAGATATACTGTACCTCCAGCAGAACTCTAATGTTGTTCCTGGGTCTGCAGCTTGGGTAATACACTAGTCAAAAAAAAGAAAAAAAAGCAGTGCGCATTTTATCATGAATTACATTTTGAGTCTTTGATTCTGGTTGGTTGGTTTTTAGTCAGTGGAATGATGATTTTTGTTTACTGAACACAAATGAACTCACATGACTAACTGAAGTTGCCCAAGACCAGGCTGTTGGCATGGTGGATACTGACATGCGTGTCCAGGTTGTTGCTGCAGCCTTTCATGTTTATGAAAGTGCCAGCTCCAATCTGCTGTTGTTGTTGTTGTTGTTGTTGTTGTTGGAAATCTGACTGGACAGGTACTCAGATGAGGTGCTCCAACCTGTACATGTGCCATTCTTGTGGCAGCAGCCTGCTCTGTGGCTATTTCAGCGGGACAGTGCCCACCCACACACTGCCAGAGTAGTGCAGACCTTGTTGGATCAGGAGCATATCTGGACACTTCCCTGGCTTGTATTTAGACCCAATATGTCTCCTGTTGAACGCAATCTGGACATTCTGGGTTAAATGTATTCATCAGAGGAAGCCCCAAACCAATGGCAACTGCATAACTGTGGGCTGTGCTCATCCAGGAATGGATAGCCATTCCTCAACAATAGATTTGGACACTTGTGCAGACAGGTGACTGCTTGCGTCACATTTAGAGGAGGCCGTGACTCTTTGTTTACATACATATGTAATAGTGTTGATCTGTATAATTTAAAACACAATTTTTTAAATTTCCTTTGACTACTGTATATGACATTCTTTGGTCTTGGAGAGCTACATGCTGAACATTTTTAGCTCCTGAAGGGGATCTTGGCATTTAAAGGGTGATTTAACTTCTATTTTAAGACCCATCATGAAATGGTTCAGAGAGCTGTCTACCACTTCTTTTTTTTTTTTTTTTTTTTTTAAAGGTTTAGGTCATCTTCCTGTTTCACTACAGCTAGTTTTTGATCAGTGTTCTGTAAATCTGTGCTGTGAAACACTATAGTTTTAATGTGTGCATTCAAGCTTTGGATTAAATTTAGGTCCTTATTGTTCTCTAGCTTATGTAACTGTGAGGTATGTGTGTCCTCAGGGACAATAATGTATATTTCTCCCAAATGTCCCAGGTGCTCATGTGCCCAGAGCATGAGATGGAGAAGGTAAACATGTACTGTGAGGTCTGCAGGCGTCCCGTGTGTCACTTGTGCAAGCTGGGAGGATCCCATGCTAACCACAAAGTCACCTCCATGAGCAGTGCCTACAAGATCCTCAAGGTAACACAATTGTTTGTTGTTTTTTTCTCCCCCTGAGTCAATATACTGGAACTTTACCTTTTTAAAAAAAAAACAAAAAACTGGTAATGACTGGAGTGCAACACAAAACTGGCTTACAGTAACAAGGATTTGAGGTTTAGAGAATCCCTTTAAGGCAGATTGTTGTGCAGAAGTTTGGTGCTGGCTTCACTAGATTGCCAGAATTTAACCCAAGTAAAGGCCTTTTGTCCATGTTTCCCGTCATCGCTAAAGTATTTAACAAAAGTACTTTAGAAGCAGCCTTTTGCTGTGCTGGACCACACACTGACTTGTTCCTAGATCTCTCATCTGCTGTTGTAATATTAATGCTTCAGCTGCTGCTCTGATAGCATGCACACACTGTAGATGTCCGTCACTGTTTGGAAACTAAAACCCAGGCTGGCTAATTGAGTTTGAACTCCTTAGGATCTTTCCCTTTCAGTATAATTAATTTCACTCAGTTTTAGTGTTTTGGTTTAGTTCAGGTGGAGACAAAAATGTCATGAGATTGTGCTTTAGGAGTGTGTGTGTGTGTGTGTGTGTGTGTGGTTGCTGTGACAGCAGCTGCTAACACACAAAGTATCAACAGAAAAGACTTGAATTAAAATGTTTTGAGTAGTAATTGGGTCTTGTTGACACGAACTTGATCCAGCTCGAAGGGATTTATTTTAGGTGGCTCAGCAAGTTGAGGCAGATTCTGTGCAATTCTATATGCTGGTGTGTGTTGATACAAACATTTTGGTCCTTAATATTTAATGAGACCATTTGTTCCACATGATTTTGTGTGCACTGTGTCTTCAAATTCCTGGGAGGTGTATCAGATGTCCTGAACAGTGCTGGAAACCAGGAGATGACTTGTTTTTATTGCATTGAATAGTAGTGCACCGTCACTCTGTCCAGAAATGTACACTGCTCAAAAAAATAAAGGGAACACTTAAACAACACAATATAACTCCAAGTTAATCAAACTTCTGTGAAATCAAACTGTCCACTTAGGAAGCAACACTGATTGACAATCAATTTCACATTCTGTTGTGCAAATGGAATAGCCAACAGGTGGAAATTATTGGCAATTAGCAAGACACACTCAATAAAGGAGTGGTTCTGCAGGTGGGGACCACAGACCACTTCTCAGTACCTATGCTTTCTGGCTGATGATTTGGTCACTTTTCAATATTGGTGGTTCTTTCACACTCGTGGTAGCATGAGACGGACTCTACAGCCCACACAAGTGGCTCAGGTAGTGCAGCTTGATCGGTTCAAATCATTCAAAATTAACAAATAATGAAGAACAAATACACATACACAGCTTTCAGGTTTTCGCCGCTAGCGGAGAGGGAGCATGCCTTTTCAAGTACCGAGACAGAAAAAGAAGTTCTCTGCTCTTTACTCAAACAGGAAGTGGTCTCTCTCAGAGGCCGTTCCCTCCACACACGGTTTTTATTCAGAACTTTCAAAGTAAGGGTCATGTGGTGTATCATCCATGACTCCACACTAAATGCAGTTCAAAGCAGGTAATAAACATTAGAATGCATTTGCATGGCTTCACACAAAGATATCACTTTTACAACCAGTTCCTTCCTGGCTCCTTCCCAAACTCAGGAATGTGAACGAGGCTTTTGTGTGTGCTCTGTGAGAACTCAAACAATGAAGTAACACCTTCAGTGCCCTTCTGAAAAAAGGGACACTAAATCTCCTTATTTAAGTAAGGAGAAACAACAGTATATAAAACAAGATGAAACATATACAAAAGATATGATAAAGTACAGAAAACATGTTAATATACCTAACAAGCTCATCCAGGATGGCACATCAATGCGAGCTGTGGCAAGAAGATTTACTGTGTCTGTCAGCGTAGTGTACAGAGGCTGGAGGCGCTACCAGGAGACAGGCCAGTACAACAGGAGATGTGGAGGAGGCCGTAGGAGGGCAACAACCCAGCAGCAGGACCGCTACCTCCGCCTTTGTGCAAGGAGGAACAGGAGGAGCACTGCCAGAGCCCTGCAAAATGACCTCCAGCAGGCCACAAATGTGCATGTGTCTGCACAAACGGTTAGAAACCGACTCCATGAGGATGGTATGAGGGCCTGACGTCCACAGATGGGGGTTGTGCTCACAGCCCAACACCGTGCAGGACGCTTGGCATTTGTCATAGAACACCAGAATTGGCAAATTCGCCACTGGCGCCCTGTGCTCTTCACAGATGAAAGCAGGTTCACACTGAGCACATGTGACAGAGTCTGGAGACGCCATGGAGAGCGATCTGCTGCCTGCAACATCCTTCAGCATGACCAGTTTGGCAGTGGGTCAGTAATGGTGTGGGGTGGCATTTCTTTGGAGGGCCACACAGCCCTCCATGTGCTCGCCAGAGGTAGCATGACTGCCATTAGGTACCGAGATGAGATCTTCAGACCCCTTGTGAGACCATATGCTGGTGCGGTTGGCCCTGGGTTCCTCCTAATGCAGGACAATGCTAGACCTCATGTGGCTGGAGTGTGTCAGCAGTTCTTGCAAGATGAAGGCATTGAAGCTATGGACTGGCCCGCCCGTTCCCCAGACCTGAATCCAATTGAGCACATCTGGGACATCATGTCTCGCTCCATCCACCAACGTCACGTTGCACCACAGACTGTCCAGGAGTTGGCGGATGCTTTAGTCCAGGTCTGGGAAGAGATCCCTCAGGAGACCATCCCCCACCTCATCAGGAGCATGCCCAGGCGTTGTAGGGAGGTCATACAGGCACGTGGAGGCCACACACAATACTGAGCCTCATTTTGACTTGTTTTAAGGACATTACATCAAAGTTGGATCAGCCTGTAGTGTGTTTTTCCACTTTAATTTTGTGTGTGACTCCAAATCCAGACCTCCATTGGTTAATAAATTTGATTTCCACTGATGATTTTTGTGTGATTTTGTTGTCAGCACATTCAACTTTGTACAGAACAAAGTATTCAATGAGAATATTTCATTCATTCAGATCTAGGATGTGTTATTTGAGTGTTTCCTTTATTTTTTTGAGCAGTGTCTAATCGGTAAACTAATTTAGCTTGAGACTTTCATTAAAGCAAAGTTAAACTACAAACTCCTTTCTTTTTAAAATGGCACCGTCACTGTTCTGTTTCCCCCAAAAAGGCATACTTTAAGGTTGTGTAATTAGTTTTGTGCATTGTGTATGTGCCTGCAAGTTTAAGGCTCTGTGAATCTCACTGTAAATGCTGCTGATCTTTTTCTTCACCAGGAGAAGCTGGCTAAAAGTATCCATTACCTCATCAGCAAAGAGGACCAGGTCAGGGCTCAGATTACTGAGCTTGAGGTTCTCATCAATAAGACTGAGGTGAGAGCTGACTCATGCTGCTTTATCTCATCACATCTTTTGTTACTGTACGCACTGCAGAATTTTTTTCCTCAATCCTTTTTTTTCTTTTTTCTTTTGATGGCTTCAGCAGTTGTAGTCAGAGGCAAAAGTCTTTTAATTTAGTTTCACTTGGACTTAAAAGAACTGATTGGAATCTGATGGTCCAAGAACTTGAGAAACGAGCTCTAATCATAACCCAAGTCCACACCAATGTCTTTATATTCCAGAGGTCACTGATTATTCTGCAAATACCCTGCCATAAATACCACAAGGTAGCTCTGTGGCATAGTGGTTAACACATTCGTCTTACGTGTGAAAGACCTCTGGTTTGATTCTAGGTAAAATCTGTGCCAAATCAAACTTGTGGATCCAGCTACTGTGGGGACCCCTTGGGGGAAGTCAGGAAGCACCTGAATGTACCTCTAACTCATGAGTAAAAGGGCAGGTTACACACTGAATTGGCAACACTAATCTTTACTGTCCATCTTCAAAATGCTAAACTGCAAATCAGCTGATTGGCAGAGGTGTAATTCTAGTAATTACCAGAATTCTGGTAATTCTCATTTCATTTTTGCCCAATTTATGAAAGCATAAAATTGCTCTTTAGCATTCACGTTCACATGTTCTGCATTTGTCTCATCAGTTCCTCCTTGTTAAAGAGCATTCACATTAGTTGTAGTTTAACCCTCAAACCTTTTGAATGTCGTCAAATTGGTGGTAGAAATGAAAAAAAATGCATGTTAATTCCTGTTGATGGATACACAGGACAAATTTTAATATAGCTCTATCGAAACCCGTATGAGTTGAGCAATTACATTATAGCTGTCTCTTTTGTATGAAAAAGGAAGGCCATTAAACAGTGTGCTGACCAAACAAACAAGGAAACACAGGTTTTGGTTCCCTCACGCAAGTCTGGGTTTCAGTGTCTCAGCTTATTCCCATTTTACTTTGATGCTGGTCATTGATGGGGAGAGTTCAATGTGCCCACGCTTTCAGTGTTGGTAAAGGGCATTGGGTGTGTGACCAGTGGACGATTGTTGTGCTTTAGATGCTTTTAATATTTCAGTCTCCGATTGATGTTTGTATTGCCTACAAAATGGGAGTGACTTTTATACTCTTCATTGAATTTGAACAGCTGTTGAAGGCTTAAATGCATTCCATGCATCCATCCTTGTTTGCTACTTATGTGTCAAACAATGGTTGTTAAAATGTTGAATGACTGCAGCTGAATAAAGTAAAGCTAAACGCATACTGTTAGTTTTCCACTCTTAAGATTGTTGAGGAAAGAGAGGAATCAATGCCCACTGCATAGTCTTAAATTATCATAGTTATAAATGTTGTACCTGACTTGCACTCTGGCTGGTCTAAAGAAATGTCTACTATTGCATCTAATAAACAGTATATATCAGTTTCACATGGGGATACATAAAATAATTTTTTTTTCTTCTTAAGGAAAATGGCCAGCTAGCAGAGCGTCAAGCTAACGAGCATTTTGAGCGTCTGTTTGAAACTCTGCAAGAGAGAAGATCTGAGATGCTGAGGTCAATTGAACAGTCTCGTAACCGTCGCATGGAGCAACTCAGAAGCCAGGTATAAAATGGCAGATCCGACTTGCATTTCGTGTGTGCATAATCCAGACACTGGCTTCTTATTTTTTTAAGATGCTGTTTGGGATAATTGTAGCAGCAACTAAAAAAATGCAATGACTTTTAAATGGTATTCCCCAGGTGGAGGAATACCAAGGTATGCTGGAGAACAGCGGGTTGGTAGGTTACGCTCAGGAGGTGCTGAAGGAAACCGATCAGTCCTGCTTTGTTCAGAACTGCAAAGCAGCTGCATGTCAGGTATGCAAATAGGTGAGACTTACCTAATTATCATCTATATAGAGAGATTAATGTCAAGTGGAAAATTTCAGAAATGGGGGGGGGGCTATTAATTACAATCATATATTGAAAACAAGAATGACATTTAGCCTGCATCACAAAATAATCACGCAGCTTTATGTGAGAAAGGTGCTACAAACCAAAATTAGACACTGAACACAGGATTCAAAAATTTAGAAGTTCCATTATGTCCTAGAAATAATGGTTAATGTCACAAAGCATTTGACAGTAAAGATGCAAGTCATTGAAAATGTTGAGCAGTAAACTGTATCCATAAACATCTGTATTATACTTGAGCTTAGCAGCACTTTTGTGGAGTTGGACAGTTCACTTAAAGCAAAGCAGTGTTATAAAGTTTTACTGTCAGCTATAGAAGCTAAACATGATTATTTAAATAAGCTTTACAGTCAGTCACTACTTCTAGGTTCAGCGTCTGACTAGCAGTGCCTGTCTTTTCTCCCCTAGATGCCATAAGTGGGATTTTTATCTATTTTAGATTTATTTATTTTTGTGTTGAGCATCAGTCAGATTAAGTGTTTGTGTGTCACAGAGCCATGTGCGCAGGTTACTAAGCTCAAGCAATTTAGAAAAGGCTTGTGCCACAATGCCCAGTCAGTGCTGTGTAGCTCAGTATCCTCTCCTAAGCTCACTAATTGATCTCCTTTTAGTAGCTTTGGATAAGCTGCAAACTTTTCTCTTAGAGGCATGATAGGATGGTTTCTCCAGTTTGCTCCTGTTGACAAAGAGTTTTTAATCCTTCACTGCGCTCGTTAAAGACAGTATAAAAATAGTTGCAATTAGCCAAATGACCCCAGAGTACAGGACTGATTGAAAATACATTAGGGCATGCATGGTAAATGGACTGATACTTATATGGCACCTTTCTACTCAATTTGAGCAATCAAAACACTTCACAGTACTTTTATCTATACCTAAGGACTTACCTAACATTCACACACTCGCTCTCCGATGGATGCATCGGGTGCAATGTGGGGTTTAGTATGTTGCTTCAACACACAGTGAGGATCCATGTGTCACTGTCCTTCTGATTGGTAGACGACTCGCTCTTCTACCTTAGCCACAGATGCTCACAATTGAAGGCAGTCTGCCTACAGTGAATAGTGTTGCTGGTTTTGTCCTTGTTGATATACAAAAGTGTATCATTCAAAATCTTTGTTTTTAGGATCCAGAAAGCCACTGAGTCTCTGAGGACTTTTCACCCCGCGGCTGACCCCTGCTTTGATGAGTTTGTGCTGGACACGTCTAGAGAAGAAACTCTGCTCAAAGAGATGTGCTTCGGTGGAGGTAAATGATGTCAGAGAAAAGGCAATGCTCATTCAGCTTCGCGGTCTGTGCGTTACTATTCCTCGGCATGCTCACTTTGACAGTGTTTGCAAAAATACTTTCATGAATCATTTGACTAAAGTCCAGTTCAGTTGAATTTCGCTGTTAAACTGCTGTTATAGTAAAGTCACTGAACAAGTGTGTGTAGTCTGATGGGTGTAGCTTGAATAGTATGCATCCATTGTGTAAATTTGAGCATCCTAGGTCACATTCACATCATTCTCGAGTTATTGCGTTCACAAGATTTTCAGAAAACTTGACCTATGACCTTACTCATAGGTCAAGGTCGCCAAGATTCAAACTGGTCTGAAATTTTTAGTAGATCCATCTACAGTGTGAATTTGAACATCCCAGGTCACATCCTTCTTAAGTTATGGCCAATGTTAATGTTTTGTGGTGCAGACGCCAAGGCTATGACGATAGCCTGACCTTTTTCTTCGAAACTGCTGATGGCGAGGTTATTGAACATGCACGGCTGGAAAAAGTGAGCCTATCAGTTCATGTAAGGAAACAGGATGACATTTTCTGCTTCTATTCATCTGTGAACATGAAGGACTGCCTTTGTTTGTGGGTCCTCCGGATCATGGCGAAATGTCGCAGTGAGCTGCAGAGCCCTGTCATTTCAAAAGTATTTCCTTACAAATCAAGTTGTCGTTGCCTAAAACATGAATATATGATTTGTTGTTCCATGCACAGCCCTGCAAACTGTGCTATGCTAAGAAGTCAGAGGTCATTTGTAGATGGCTAAAATGAGAGCCAGACTGCTGATTTACAAAGGCTTATTCTGTACACAGCTGCTCAGGTAGAAGGCTTCCGGGACTGAAGGTACATTCTTAAATTGCACTGGCAACCTTTTAGCTATTTTAGGTTTGCTTGTTATTTTGAGGCTGTGGTGAGACAAAAGGACAAGTCGCAGCAGACTGATCTCCAAGCATGACCATACCACTGTTAAAACACTCAAACATAAAAATATTAACCTATTAAAAATCTATCTGGCAAAGGTACACACTGTTTGAAATCAGTATAGAAGGGTAAAGTACACATAGCTCTTCATCTAGCAAAGATTTAAGTTTTTAAGTCTCTATCCCAGTTTTGAGAATCTCAGATCTGTACAGGACTGACCTACAGTGCATTTTTGAAAAGTGTGCAGATTATTGAGCCCGTTACAAAAATGTCCCAATAAGGGACATTTAGAAACTGAATTGACTTAAACCTGCACTCTTCCTAATGGATTCTGGTTGCGAAAAGTCAGTTCTAAATGATTTTTTATTTTTTTGTTGGCTCAGAAACTTTACTGTTAACTTTTCTCTGTCTGCTTAAATCGCCGCTGGTTCTCGGTCGGCTCTACAACTTCTCACATCAGTTTATATATTTAAATAAATGTACAGGTAAAATGCTCATCATTGCATGTCATGGTAGTTATGTCACTCTGTATATTCTGACTTGCTCATGTTGCTGCCTTAATAATCGGGTTTTTATAACTGAGTGATGGTTTGACATTTGGCTGTTTGGGAGAGGCTCATTCCTCATGCCCGTTGGTTTATCTTTAATCTAACCCGACAACATAATGCGTATTTGACTGGGAGAAAAAGTGATATTGATATTCTTCAATGCATAGTGATGGTAAGTTGTGACAGGTTTTTTTCAGTCCTAGTTACACTAGTGACATTTGATTAGTGTTTGTGCCCATCCTGAAAACTGAGAGGAGCTATTTGACAAGCTGTTCAGTGGCAATAAAGGCTTTAGTTCTGATTGGCAGGTGTGGTTCCACCAATGGGGGAATAAATTGAGGGGGGGGGGGTTGAATGTTGATATTCTAGACAGTGCTGAGGTCTCCTGGTGCAGTGCATTGTAACAGCAGCTGAACATTATTATTTAGTGCAACTAAATAGCTGGCAGTTGTTCCAGTGACCGTTGGTGACATGAATTTGTGATTATGGGCTTTTGTTGCTCCACTGAAGAGCAGCCCTGCTTGGTTTGTTTAAAATCAGTGATGTGAGACTCTTTCAAAGGCTACTGTTGGCTCTGCGTAGACACGGAAGTAAAAAAAATTTTTCTGTCTGACTCAAGAACGGCTGAATAATGATCCAGTTATTATCTTGACTATAATCTCATTATGGACCAGCTTTAAATTACTGTGTTCAAAAACAATGGGTGCATATAGAGAAAATATTTCTGTAGAAAGGCCAGAAGGGCAATTTGAAGACCATTGAACTGAATTGGGGGAAAACTGCATGTGAACAATGCGGCTGATGCTGTAACTCTAAACTTGAGAACTGTTTCTAAAAACTGTAAGCGAACAACAAATGTTTTTATTTATTTTTAATTAAATCAAGAACACATTTGTTCAGACCTTGACTTGATCTCAAATTTTAAATATGACTTTCTTTATATAAAAATGTGTCGTTTTAGAAGAGTGTTGCATGCAGCAGTTTGGTGGCAGCCTTTAATGTAAATAGCCTGCAGGAGCCAGTGATGCTCTTACTCCAAGCTCAGGAGAAAATAAGCTTTCAGTGCATCTGTATGCTGCAGTAATTTAATTTGAAGCAGTTTAAAAAAAAAAAAGAAAAAAAGACTGCAGTGTCCCTGGACCCCCCCCCCCAAAGTCCTTATATGATGAGTTCTGAACAACTTGAAGGCTGACTCAGTGTCATTTAATACCCCATTGTTGGGGTGTAAGGCTCTCTATGTTGAATTTTTGCTCAATGTCTGTATCCTGTCCATGTTTTCTAGTGCTATCATCTCTTGGATAATGATGTGCTTGTGCCCCCATATTAACCCGGCTATGGCCATACAGTGGTGTGTGACCCCCAAGCTCTGCTTTTCAAAAGGATGTGAAAGACTGCTTTCTTTCAAGTGTAAATGCCCATTTGTAGTCCATTTCAAACTGGAGTTTCTGCAAAATATCAGGCTAAGGACAGAGGTCTCAACAATTCCCACTTTAAAATCTTTTAAGCTTTGACTTGTAAAACATCCTTTTACAGATACGAAATGTTGAAAGTCCAGTCCTTACATTTGTACAGGGAGCAGGGGATTGATAAAGATGATGAGTCAGAGTAGCTCCCTGTGGTGTAAGTTGGCCTGGCTGCTTTGGCCTGTAATGTGTATGATCAATAGTGGTTTTCTTCTGAATCACTGAAAGAGGCCTGCCTGCTGAGTTGAATGGCTGACTACCCCGTTTGTCCATCTGTTTGAACAGGTGAAAACCTAAAATCTTATTTGTCAGGGTAGCAGATGGCTAGTTTCTCAAAGAGGGCCTATGATGGTAACTCTTTACTTTCCCTGGTTGCTACTCATCTACATTAAGAACTCTTAATACATTGTGCTTTAAGATTACACAAGCTCATGAAGGAGAGCTGGCTGGGGGAAATAAGTTGGAGACTCAGGATTAGCCAAGTGACTTTGAAAGCTTAACGACAGTGGTGACACTGGTCAGCGAGGGGAATCCACTTTAGGGAAAAGATGACAAAAATATGAAGGGTTGAGAACTAGAGAGGGGAAAATATTGCAGAAGGGATGAGGGGAATTCTCACTGGGAGGGTAACAGAAGTATGCAGAGAAATGCCTTGATCTAGAATAAAGCTGTGACCTACATGGTTACAGTCATTTGATTGTCTCTGGATGAAAAATTAACTGAGAACTGTAACTGATGACAGACTCCTTCCAGGGGTTTGTCCTCTATCATAAGCCAGAGGTGGTGGGAAATTGTTGAGTATGTAGGTGAATGTAAAGACATGGTGAGACAGGTTAATTCTTAATATGAGCAGGAAAATAAATGTGAGAAAATGGAAAGGAGAAAACAAAGTGCAGTAAGGGGGGGGGAGTTGTTGGGTGTAAGTGCATTTCCTGGCAGTGAGTCTGAGAGGGGGAAAACGCTTAAGCTTCATTATGCAAGATAGTCCATTGTCCTGAGTGGATAGTCCTGATCCTGACAAAGCTAATCTTAGCTACACTTGCATTGCTTCATTTGCTTAAACCCAAGTTATTTAGCTGAAATGCAGGGCTCAGCATGATTAAGATGCAAGTAATTGGGTGTTTATGGTACATATATTTTGTTGTTTATCCATATGATCTGTTGTCTTGCAAATCTTCAAAAAAAAAAAAAGCTTCCAGCATCACTGTCTGCCATGTGAGATGGTTTTCTGAACTTAGTCAAAATCAGCTTTTACCCATATTTGCCATTATTTTGAAAGTCTTTGTAAGAGACCTGTAAAATGCAGTATTTCAGAGCCTTTCCTGGTTGCACACGGTTTCTATGTGTTTACTCATTGAATGGCCTGTGATGCTGGTCTCTAGACTGGACAGGTTTAATTGGTTGTCTGCACTTTACACACTTTCTTCCTCATCTCCAGTGCCAGACCCACCTCTGATTGACTTATCCAGTAGCAGAGTCTATAATGAGGCCTCAATCTGCTGGAGGCTCTCTGATGACCACCTACCCACTGATCACCATGTACTTGAGTACCGTAGGTGGGTGAAAATATGACAGGAGTGGAGAGATATGTAGATCCATGGATAAGCTATAGATATGAGTGTGTGACGGAAGTGTACATTTTTAAAAATGTTTTTCTTTTTCTCCAGACTTGGAGGCCCCGGCCAGTCCCCATCCCAGGTGGACGGTGAGGACAATGGATTCTGGAGGGCCACAGATAGGGTGTATGGTCCCAGCACTGTGGTGTGTGACCTGGAGCCTGACAGCCTGTATTCCTTCAGAGTACGAAGCTGCAGGAACTCAATGTTCAGCCCCTACAGTCCTGAGGTCACCTTCCACACACCACCTGCACCCGGTGAGCCTGAGACACACGAAGTGCTACAAACAGTTAAAAATGTCTTGCGTTTCCCCGTCGACCCTGTGTGTGTTCTTCTGTTGGAGATGACGAAGTGTTATAACATTCACTGCAGTCTTTAAGACTCATTCAATTCTAGATGTTTGTTGTTGGTGCTGAGAGCATTAATTAATTACCATGCTGACTATTGGAGGACCAACCCCTGTTATTGGGCCTCTTTCTGGCAGTAGCTAAGCTTTTTCTATCCCCTTTAGTTCTCAGAGCACGTCTGTGTTGAACATTGTGCTCAACTTTAGGGAGATTATAAAATGACAGATGCTTCACTGTTTTTACATTTTGAATTCCCTTATAGCATGCACGATGGAGGTAATGAAGCATACTGGTGTTGTAGTTTATCACTATAGTAATGGTTTTTGTGTTTCACATGAAACCAATCTAGCTTTTGTCAGGGTGTGTGGGAGTGGATGGCATACAGCTTGGAAAAGAAACCTGCAGTTGCATCTGTTGCTGGCATTTTAAGCTTTCCTGAAAGATGCAAGGTGGAATTCATTAAAAAGGATTATCATTTCCAGCCATCTGCTCGGCTTGAATTCAAATAGAACCCTCGCCGTAGGGGACTATATCACTTTGATTTACATCCTGCTTGGAAGGCATTAGATTTTCCTCACTTTGGGCTGCTTTTTTGGATTGTATATTGTGGGTTCAGGAGTCTGAGGTTTGCAGAGCCTTTTTTATGGCACATGTCCTAGAAATCAGCAGATCTGTAGAATTCACCCCCACCCCCCCCTTGCATGCAGGAGCATGAAAATCGGCTGCAAACATGTTGCATCCCCCTGCGAACTGATAGGGCTATGCTTTGATTTGTGGTTGAGCTTTGTCATTTGTGTGGTGCTGTGTGATTGGAGCTTCCACATTTTTGTGCTTTTTGGATCATGTAAGACTGAATGGATGGAATCAGTGTGAGTCAGTAATGTGGTGGAATTTCAAGGCAAGGAGGGGTGGCGGAGACGACAAAACATATACACTTGCAGCTTGTGCACAGCTATTAATGACATAATGTAAGGGAGCAAAAACTTTTTTTTTTTTCCCCCTAAGTTAAGATTTACGTGCCGCTTTAACCAAAAAGACTGTACAAATGGCTAGGTCTCCTTAATTGGATTTAAAACTATTCTACGGGTACTCCAGTTTCCTGGGGATAGGCAAAGTGGTGATTCTAAATTGCCCATAGGTGTGAGTGTGAATGGTTGTCTGTCTGTGTTTGTCCTGTGACAGGCCTAGCGACCTGTCCAGGGATAGGCTCTGTGAAGACAGCGTCTCTGCATCTCTGGGAGAGAAACAAAAAAATTAAATTTTTGGTGTTTGTTTATTTATTTTTCGACCATATGAATTCTTCATACAACTTAGACAGCAGTAACACAATGAAAAATCACGTGGCTATAATTGCATGGGTGATAATCACCCAGCATTAGTTTTCTAGGGTTAACGTCCGTATTTTATCATCAGTAAATACAAGCTTGTATGGACACATTAAGTCAGTCTGATAGAGGCCCATAAATTACTATTATTTATTTATTTTCATTGAAAGTATGATGTGATGGTAGTGAGTACCAATGCTAAATAACATGACATAAAACTCCTGCTTAGTCGTCTGTTCACCCTTTAGGCTGGCTTACACCATCATCATCATAATCATGCCCTAGTTGTTAAAAGGACTTCCCTAGACGCATGCAAATTAACTAGGTCTTCCCCAGTGTAGGCCTCAGATTGCAGGGAATGGCTGAATGAACAGGCATAATCATGTTGGCTTATATGTATCCTGGTTTATGGTAATCATGGCATTTGGCCTCTAAGCTATTTATAGAATGCATTTAATTGCAGACAGATGAGAAATATGGGACATGGTTTCATTAGACTGCTCTACTTAATGATGTGTTGGTGATGATACTTGCAAGTCTTTGTGACGTTTTAAGACTGTGTTATAGCGCCCTCCTGTGTCAGTCTTTGCCACTGACTCGGTAACAGTAGGATAAAAAATTAACTTTGCAGGAGCTGTATGCGAGAAGTGAGAAGTTTCCTTCTGAAATTGGCTCTTTTTTTTCTCTCATCTTCATATTTCTGATTTCCTTTTCCCTCCTTACCCTCATGTTCTCTTTCTCACTTCTCATTCTGCCTTTTTTTTGTGTGTGTGTGTGTGTGTGTGTGTGTGTGTGTTTTGCACACAGTTTTTGGTTTCCTGTTCAGCGACAAGTGTGGATTCAGCACGGAGCGGCTCATTCTAAACAAGCGACGGGATACTGTGGAGAGTGTAGCCGGCACGACCTTCCTCCTTGCAGCCGAACGTGTACAGACAGGCAGCTACATCGGGCTAGATTACATAATTGGGGATACGGGCATCTCTCAGGGAAGGTATGCAAAACACAAATGTTGCTGAGCAGTAGATTTGGTTTTGTCAATGCAAAATGGGTCTCGCTGTTAGATTTTTGTCTACTAAGTCACAGGTTGATGACAAATTAACCCATTAGTGATCATCATTGGGAAATCTGTCCATTGTATACATGTAACCTTTTGCTATGCTGTGTGTGTGTGTGTTTTGTTTTTTCTGTTTGTTTTTGCAGACATTATTGGGCCTTTAAGGTGGAACCATACTCTTACATGGTTAAAGTTGGAGTGGCCTCCGACACAAAGCTGATGGAATGGTTTCACAATCCGAGAGATACTAGCAGCCCAAGGTATATCAGCCACATGGCTATTTTCAAGTTGTGCATAATCTATAGACGTGATCTAGTTTAAAAATTTTGACCATAACAAATGCAGTACAACACTAAGTATATTTGAGTTATACCTAACCCTATGATGTAAGAGAACCAGTATAAACTCTTAAAGAGCTTATTCAGACAGAGCCTGGCCTTTTTCACCAAATTAACTCACGTAAAGAAGCATATTACATAATGCAAATAAATTTAAATTCTATGGTAATCACATAATGCATGCAAATTGATCAGGCCCAGGCAGCATTATGAACAGTGCTTACCTGAAATTCACAAGTCATTGTAATATGTTTTGATTTTTAAACACCTGAAATGTGATTGTCAGGTTTTTGTGTTTTGCACTTTTAGTCAAAGCATCTGAGTGTATCACCTTTTGACCTGTAGGAAACTGTGCATTTTTAGATGGATATTTTTTACATAAAAATAATTTAAAAATTGATTTAAAAAACAAACTCATTCTGGAAAAACTTTGCTGGTGCAAATCAAATCACTCTGCCTTCCTATTACCAGGTACGACCACGACAGTGGGCATGACAGTGGCAGTGAGGACGCTTGCTACGATCTCTCCCAGCCCTTCACCCTCGTCACCTTGGGCATGGGCAAACTCTTCATCCCCAAGGCTTCTTCCTCCTCCAGTGTCTCCACAGCAAATGCACAATCGGCTGACCCCGGAAACCGCATGCTTCCCATGCCCCAGCGCTTGGGCATATGCTTAGATTATGACGCGTGCCGGGTGTATTTTTACGATGCTGACACCATGAGGTGCCTTTACGAGAGGCAGGTGGATTGTTCGGGAACAATGTATCCGGCTTTTGGCCTCATGGGCAGCGGAAAGGTTCAGCTGGAAGAGTTCATTGCCAGTAAGAAACTGGCCTTCTGAGGAGTGCATTAAGGACCTGAATGGATTTCATCTTCAGCATGTTCTGGGAAGGGTAGGTTTTATTGACAGGGTGATGGAGCACAATTTGGCCTTGGTCAAATCAGGCAGATGTGATTAGGGCTTTTGGTCCTAATGTGGAAATGGGATCTCTGCCAGGGACTGGCCTGTTTAGTGTTGGCGTGCATAATGTATTACTAAGATAATAACACTGAATATCAGTGTCCACATACAGAGGTCTTCAGTAGTTGGTATAGATGTAAAAGGTCTTCTCTATATACCAAAGTCTCTGTATTTGTTAATGGTATCGGACCTGGTTTTATGATCTGCTGATGTAGAATTGGCTGCATGGTTAGTCTGCAGTCACTGAATCTTTTAACATTAAACGCCTTTGATCTTATGCTTACACTTCCCTTTTGTCAGGGTTCTGTTTAAATATTTTGTGTGTTAATTAGTGGGTGGTTTTTGTTTACCTCCTTTTTTTTCTTCCTCTCCTCCTATCCTTGTAACCATTTGTGTAAAGGTAGCAGCACATGTGTAGATATACTCTTAGCAGACCTGAGAGCCTTGTAACTATAAAGCTAGCGCCTTTGTGCCTTTTTTTTTTTTTTTTTTTTTGCCTCTTTAGGAAAAAGATCACTTAGTTTTGTTTTTTCTAGCAAGCAGATGTTGTCATTGCACAAGAGTTTTGGAAATAGCATAAATACTGTGTTGAGGATTTAGCGTAGGTGCAGTTTGATCAGACACTGGTCTCTTAGCTATTGACTTTACTCTTGTCTTTTATCAAAGAAAACACTCCTCTTGACATAGTTATGTTTCGCTGTTTTTGCACAATAAGATGAGTGAAATCTTGCACGATGAACTTTAGTCTTCACAACTTGATCACTACCTAGTTAGTACAAATGTTGCCGATATCCAGCTATCAGCACACTGATGTGTCACAGCCACCTTCAATAACAAATGAGCCCTGGAGTATTTACTGTGATTTGGGACTCTCTCGTTGCTTTTCTTTTTTTGCTTTCACTTCTGTTGCACAGTGCAGTTTTGACTTTAAACATCATAAAACTGTCAAGGTACCAGAACACCATGTATTTGTTAGCAAGGTCTGTTTGACAGCTGTAAAGTCACAAATGTCTCTCTTCCACTGATGCAGTGCCAGTTCTACCTGGGTGCTTTTGAGAACCAGCATGAGCTTTGACAGGTTTGAAGCAAATGTTGTATAGCATTACATCGAAGAAGTTGGGCTTCATTTATTTTTTCCCTATGGGCTGCATCTGTGAATCATCTAAATGTCTTGCAGTAGTGCCTTTTATAGCCACTTACATCTGAGCCCAGCAGTTTTTGTAATGCCATCTTTTAGGGCCTAACACCAGCCTCTAACTGAAGTGCATGGAACTGGTTTGTAAATTAGGCACCGGCACTGCTTTCATGGAAATAAAGCATATTAACCAAAGCTTTTGGTTCTGGTGCTGACTTAAGTGTAACCTACAACTTTGTGGACTCACAGCCTTTAAAAACAAAAAAACAAAACAAAAAAAGAAACAAACCTTGGCTCTTCAGGTTCTTATAAAAAGTGCTATCACAAAACACACTGTTTAGTAGCTATGCTGTCAAAACCGCTGTTTATCTTACAAGTGTAGCACGTGTGGCTATCAGATGCCTAAGTTGCTTATTGGCTTAGATTGAATTGACTCCAATTTTTAAGAGCACACTAGACTGTTCACTGGGAAACCACATTTGTTTTTGTTTTTGTTTTTTTTTTTGTACAGACACAAACTGTATATGTGGTTGCACCTGGGTTTGCTTGTACATTTATATACATTTTGATTTCTGGAGGATTAGGGTAATCGGTGCGTGTGCGTTTTCTCAGGTTTCTGGCCTCGGTCAAGGCTCAATGCTACCTACCTCTATCCATCAGGCCTGGAAAACCTTAACTACTGTACCTTTCCTTACAGAAACTAGTTTAATTTGATTTATGGCTATCCATGTAACAGTGCAGTATCTACTTTCTCTTTATATAATAAGCTGATCTCATGTTTGATTTTTAAAGTCCATGTACATATTAATCCAGAGTATATTATTTTGGGTCAAATAAAGTACATAAATGTTCATATAATTGGTTGGTGTTTGCTTGTGGATCACTTTTGATGGAAATAACTGTAAGCAAATGTTCTCTGGTTCAGTTGCCTTTGTCAGGAGAGTTTTAAGTGGAACAGGATATCCTTATTTTTTATTCCCTTTGTGGTGTTGGATTAAATTAGTTTTTTGTTTGCAGAATATGGGACACAGTTTTGGGTTTAAAAACATTAAATTGCTCTTAGATTTATCTGGACAGAAATGTTTAGTCTCAAAGTGAAATATTATGATTTGTGATGTGTGCACATCTATTTTTTTTTCCCCCCACCCCTAATGTATTTTGTTCTGATCCTCACAAGCCTGAGTCCCGATTTCTGTGTTTTGTTTTTAATGAAACACTTTGCAAACACTTCTATGCATTTATAAATTGGCAGTGGCTTGAGGTTTTATTTCCATCACAGAATGTATTCTTAATCAAAGAACAAATGGTTGAATGTTAAGGTTTTTGGATTTTTTTAATTTTTTTTTTGTCCCCTTACTTGTTTGTTCCACGGGGGGGTCACAGCACACTCATGTACTTTATAGCATCCTGATAAAAGGCTTGTAATCTCAATACTACAGCTGACTCTAAATTAAACTGCACCCTAAATAAGGTATATGTTTTCATTTCTGAATTTAGAACCAAATATCTTGCGGGCTGGTTCTCAATCTAATTCCAAGCTTGCACTTTAAAAATCTGTAGCATGTCAGCAAATGTTTGGCTCTGCAGGTGTGTATGATGAGTGTGCAATATTAATAAATGGGCTGCAGAACCGAAGAGAACACCGAATACACAAAAGCCTATTAAAAACAATTTGCACTGCTAACATTTTCTAGGTTGCTTTGTGGTTTTTAAAAAATGGGCTTTAGCTTGATGCAAAGTAAACATTAAACACTTCTTGTAAATGTAATTTTTCTAAACTGTAAACCGGTGATGGTGTGTTTCTTTAGAGCACTATATGTGGTGTGTAAGTGGTGGATTCCTGTATGTGTGTACCATGTTAAAGATGTGGAGATGTAGTACTTTGCTTCGATTCCAGGAAAAAGCTACACTTTAATTTCCTCTGTGGGGGTTTCATGAAATAAAACTAGTGTTTTTAAAAGCAGTTTCTTTCTTGTGATATTATGTATTTGTGCATGCAGTTCATCATACATGACTGACTCAAACATCCTGTCCCAGTTATTGGGTTTAAAATGTCCTTCAGTATACTCACAAACCCTAAAACCTCCTTTGCAGCATGTCTGTAGTTTAGAAATGCCATCTGCATTGTAATGCACATTTGAGACTGAACCAAAGGTGTTGTGTGTTTAAATCAAATTAATTTGAAAGCATTTCCAAACTATAATTTTCTTTAGTTTAAGAAGACAACACCGGGTACTCCTGTCAGTTAAGAGCAGGAAACGGACTACAGCTGGCACAGGCTCACCACAGAAGACTGAGAAACGTTGTCTGGTCTGATGAGTCTGTTTCTGCAGGATCAGAATTTAGCATAAACATGAAAATATGGATCCATTAGGCTGGTCATGATAGTGTAAGGGCATGGGGGATATTTTTTGTCACACTTTGGGCCCCTTAGTACCAACTAAACATCATTTAGACACCACAGTCTACCTGAGCATTGTTGCTGGCAATAGCCATCTTTTTATGACCATGGCCTTCTTCTGATGGGAACATGGTGTCACAAAGCTCCGATCATCTCACACTGGTTTCTTGAACAGGACAGTGAGTCCTCTGTATTAAAATTACCTCAGCAGTCACCAGATCTCAGTCCAATAGAGTACCGTTGGAATGTGGTGGAACGGGAGATATCCATCATGCATGTGTAGCTGACAAATCTGCAGGAACTATGATGCCCTCATGATAATATAGACCAAAATCTCGGAGGAATGTTCCCAGAACCTTGTTAAAGCTATGCCACAAAGAATTAAGGCAGCTCTGAAGATAAACAGGGTTTTACAGGACCAGGACTGGAAAGGTAACCAATAAAGTGTCTGTTGAGAATATCAGTCAGTGCCAATGTGTGAATCCTTGCTTTCAGTACCCTACATAGTTTAGCCCTCTCCTAAAGCAAGAACTGCAGTTAAACGTTTTCTAATAACTATTGATCACCCCTGTGCACCAGCTCGTTCCCCAGAGTAGTCTATTTTTAAACTCTCAAGCAGGACTGTATCTTTGGTATATTTTTAATAGCTTTAATCCTAGTTTTGCAATAATTTATTTTGTATTTAGCATGTAGTATTTTTTTTTCAATCTCTTATCTCTGCAGTGATACATTAATTTCTATGCGTTAACTATAAAAAATGACAGGCTACACATGGTTAACACACCAAAAAGTAACAAGTAGCCATTTAGGAAACCAAACTAGTATCCTACAATCCTGATATTTAGTATTTTATATGCCATGTGGGAATAGTGGATTGGAATGGGACACCTCTAGATTTCTTTTTTTTGGATTGCACTCGCCACAGAAAGAATCGTGCGATCACCTACCTGCAGAAGTGATGCTGATCTGTGAGGGTATTGGAGGAGGAGGAGAAGGAGGAGGAGGAGTAGGGACGTCACGTTGTCCACGCTCGCGGCCTGTCGTTGCAACGCGGAAGAGACGGACGAGGAAAGGACGACTCCACGTCACTGAGGTGTCATATTGGCGTCAGTGCCACACAAGGTGCTACCTCAGTACGCTATTCCACATATTTTCATTCATGTAGGTTGTAATAACTCGTATGAGCACAAAACGAAGGTATACTCATCTGTTTCTGCTCCGAGGGGCCTCGGTGGAGACTCCGGGATTCCTCTGAAGGTAACATACGCACGTTTGTGTGTTTGTCCGCTACCTGCTAGCCTGATCGCCGGAACCAGCGGACGGAGCCTGCTACTGTATTTCCTCCGGACACAGCTGACCTTTGCAGAGTAAAGAAAGCGATATACACCGTTTAACTGATGCAACGACGTAGTGGCCATTTGCGCCAACACGCCAGTCTTCCTGTCCAGACTAGCTAGTCGGGATTTAAGGCTTCAGAGGGTTCAAAGCGTTGTTGACGTTTTCGGTTTGACAGTTGTTGGCGCCCTGCTGAGGACTTGCTGGTTGCACTCATTTGCATCCCCGATTCTTATCTATTGGAATTTTTTTAAAATCAAAACCTGCTGCAGGCTGATTCCTGGGCAGAATAATAAATGAGCAGGGTCCTCTGAGCAGTTGTAAGAAGTGTCGATTGAACTGTAAGCACACTGTAACTATACGCTAAGGCCCATTCATTGTTGTGATTCTGAGCCCCACATCATGATCAGCAGACACTGCAGATATAGGAATGTATTCAGCAGAACCTTAAAGGGGTATTCATGGCTGGAGCTCATGAAAACAGTTGTGAAATGTCTTCTGTGGCCTCGGTGCTTCACGTTAATAGAAGCCTTATTATCGTGCATGGTTGGCACACACTGATGCACTATGTTGGCAGATTATTTCACCATGTACTTTACAGAATTTTGAGATTATACATTTTGTGCATTGTATCACATTCCTATAAAACCTGTGAATTAAAGTTCTGAATAATAATGCAATAATATATCCATCCATTCTCTTATCCGAATCAGGGTCATGGTGGGGCTGGCGCCTATCCCAGCTTCCACAATGCAAGAGGCAGGGTACACCCTGGACAGGTCACCAGCCTGTTGCAGGGCCAACACAGAGAAACAGTCAACATTAACACTCACATTCACACGGATGGGAAATTTAGAGTCACCAATTAACTTAACTCCACTAAGTGCATGTTTTTGGACTGTGGAGGAAGTTGGACTACCCAGAGAGAAAGAACCCAGTCAGACACAGGGAGAACATGCACACTCCAGACAGAATCAAACCCAGCACCTTCTTGCTATGAGAAAACAGTGCTAAGCACTGCTCCACCATGCAATCATAATGGTTGTTTAATCTGTTTTCTTATGTGTTAGTACTATCTGCTTGTGTTTTCCTATATTTAGCTTGTTATTCTCTGATATTCTTTGTGCTGTATTTTAAAAAAAAATTGCTTTGAAGAGCCAACTGTATGCTTGATTGAGTTTGCAGTACACTGTGCTAATATGCCTTGTATGCTGATGTTTATGTAACACATTGCTTAATTTATTTTAGGATATGTTTGCAGACTGCACTCTAGTAATGGTGACGGATTACAGTTCTCAGTTCAGTCTATAGGTAACTTGGCATCCCATTGCTTACGATCACTTTTTGTTTTGTCCACATGCCCTGGCTTGTGTGAAAGAGGTGTGTGCCTGCTGCGCTCTGCATTTTATCAAATAATATCAACACAAACAGACAGAGGAATAGGGAGCTAGATGAGATTCTTTTAACATTGACTGATAAAAGACCAGTTATCGCTTTGGATATATTGCCACGTCATATGGTATTTTTATATTTCTCAGCATGGAGGTATTTGCTTAAAAATATTGGAATATTTTCCTTTGACAACATTGTCTACAGCAGCATTGCATCCAGCTTACTGCTTCTATAAAAATACACACTTTTCACATAATACCCTTCCTCTGCAATCGTTGATTACATGGAATAGAAGAGTATGGTTTGCATTAAGTGTAACATGTGGTTAAGGTTTTTGAAAATGATCCTATCCAGAATCTGTTTCATAGGAAACACCCATTTATTCACACCCTATACACACCTATTATTTCAAACTGGCAGATACTCATCTATCAGTATAAAATTACCCTGCAATGGACACTGCAGATGTTTTTTTGGGGGGCAGTAGTCTACTTATTATTAACTTCTGTTGACTCAAGTTTGCAGGGTGTGTCGATAAGACAGCAAAAACCAAAGAGCGGTGTATGAATAAATGCCTCATTCTGTTCTTGTTTATTTGAGGATAACAGTGTTGATATAATTGTTACCTGTAGGGAAACTCCTTTTCTGTATTAAACCCTTCCTGAGAATATGCAGCCTCTAAGCTGTAAGCAGCCACTGTGCGGTGGCTGTGGGCTAGCTCCAGGTGTAACCTCACACCTTCTTCAAAGCCACAATCACAATTTAACCCAGCGTGTTTTTAACATGGAAAAACTGGAGCTGGGGATCTGAGAAACCTGCTTAGAAGTCTCGCTTCTCCAATTCCTTTAATTCTTCATTTCGGTGGACATCTAAGTGAACAGCTATATGGAAGTCAGTACAGCTCACAGCAAAACAAACACTTTGCATTCAGCTCAGCAGCTCTGAGACTAATTACAAAGCAAAAGGGAACTCAGATTAGGTTAAGTTTTGCTTCTCCAATGCAGGTAGTCTCACTTCATGTGCAGTTACTGAGCAGTGAGGAAGTCAGACAAATGTTTGAGCGCAGTACTGCCTCTCTTTTAGCTCTTCTTATACATTTTAACCTGTACTGTAATTTTGTATTAGATTATAGATGGCAGCATGATTACAATCCAGTAATGCTTCAAAAGACAGTAAAGAGTGAGTGTACAGTATATTTGACATTTAGCCTCATAAAGCCTGACATCAGGTTGTTATTTGCCCTCATTGTTAAATGAGAGCGACATTCTCAGTCTGATTTAATCTGTCTAATTGGTTGTCTTAATCGGTTAGCCCAGAGTGCTATAACCAGGCCAAATGGCTGTGTGGTGGGTTGAAAACCTAAAGCTGCTAAACTGTCTGCTAGTCTGAGAAGGAAATGCTTGATACGGCTGGTGACCTGCGCTCTCTTGACTTGCACTGATGGCTGGACGTGATCGAGGACAGACGTAGCCAAATCTGATTTTTTCGTGTGAATATCATTTCATTGTTTACTGTGTTGTAGCAGTACTGTTTATTGACTTCCCTTGTCTCTTCCTCTTCTGTTTTATATATTGCATTGAGTTAAATTGTAATGAAAATCTGCGTCACATTTGCTTTCAGTTAGGTGACAGTAATAATAAGCCACTTCAGAGTGGAGAGTGTTAATGTAAGCTTATTAGGCAGAGATTGAAAACAAAACACTTCAGGAGCTCTTAGAGAGGTCGGCTCTTCAACGTTACAGAGACTGCATAGTCACTGTTAGTTTTACTGAGTGCAAAAAACAATGACAGGAGTATTTACTGAAATGAATTCCTTCCTTTATGACTCAAAAAGGGGAACTTTAGTCAGTTCCTACTAGCAGTGTGGCAGTAAGGGCAATTCAAGACCTTCCTTGAATTGTGTTTACTCAGACTCACTCATTGTAAGATCGCGTAAGGAACATTGCTCTAGGCTGACGCTCAGATTTTCTATTCTCAACAGGCCATGCAGGTGAGAGGGTGAGCAATAGACCAGGAAGTTAAGGTCGGTCACAACTTTTTGTGCCGTTATATTTTTCCAAAAATCAGGTGTTTCCTATTTTGTTCTTTTGCATGCTTTGCTTTCAGTTAGTAGCTGATTTAATAGTGCTTGTGAGAACAGCATAGTAGTATTATTAAGTACAATTGAAGAATGAGCTGTTTTCATGTATAAATAATGCACACTGCTGCAAAGACTTAAAGGTACAGTGTGTAAAATATCACCTCTTGATGTCAGTAGGTCGCAGATTGCAGTCAGCTGAATTCTGTTTTCTTACCCCTCCCAATTCAAATGCATAATGCTAGCTGCAGTGGCCGCTTGTAGGACAAACGAGCTCTGGCTTCAGTTCATCTGTAGTGAGTTTAGGCTGTCAATCTGCTGTTACCCCAGCTGTCAATTTGTGTCCACATCTATTTACTCTGGAGGAGGCTGTAAAACTTTGTGAAATGAGTCTGATACGAGCTGATACGATGAGACAAAGAAGCTCATTTCTGATCAATGACAGCGATACTGAAGAGAGTTTTTGAGGATATCCTGAACTTTTCTGTCAGCAAGCACTGCTGTTTTTACCACTGTTAGCTGCTGGTAGCGGACATTATAGAAACTTTGTTGGGCTTGGACACTTAGTGGATAAACTCTCATAGGATGTGAGAATGTAATCAAACTGTTTATCAGAGGGAAACTGTGATTTAAAAAAATTTTTTTTAGGACACTCAAGCCTAACATTAGCTGGCATAATGTTAGCGTATGCATTGGTTTGTGGTGGCTTCCACAAACCAATGCCTGTTCCTATGTAATTTTAATGGATTAATACTAAGTTTATGAAAATGCATCAATTTGTTGTAAGATATAATTACACACTAAGCAATATATATTTAGGAGCACAACATTCTTATAACCTAAAAAATTACTTACTGTACCTTTTAAATAAGTAACTATGTGCTGAAAATGAGGTGCAGCTCTTTTGTTGGTACATCCATACAAAAACCAAAAGGGCTATTACAACGATGGTTTTTCACTCTCTCTCCTTCACTTCCAGCCTCTGTCTGTCTGGCTCTCCCTGTGGGTTAGTCGTGTCTGCACAATTTCAGTTGTCAAGTAAATGTTAATTGTAATGTGTGACATGTTACACAGAAATCAACCCTCCAGGTCTCAAAGCAGATATAATCATATTCATGTACATAATAACTGTTTGACTCCATGAAATATGAATTATGTGGGAGCGTCATTTTTTTGTGGGACACGCCAGGCGACATTAAAGTAGGGATGCGCTAAAAGTGAAGCTCTCGGCTGATATTGATGTTTTAAAAAAAACCCAATTTGCCCAGTAGCTGATACCAATACAGATGTTATTCTTTTGGTTTTCTTGTTTGTTTAATCCCCTTTTTTGTGAGGGCAAAACAAAGAAATCCTCATTATAAAAAAGTAATTGAACTATTTTAAAGTCTTTCAGCTCTTCATCACTCCTACCTTTAACCATTTAGCCAGCACTGACTTGATGTCGCTCAGCAGATAAACATCGACCGTTGCTAGCACTCAGCGTTATCTATCAGGCTGATGATGGCAGACAAAAAGGCCTTTTACTGGCCAGGAGTAATGTTCGGCCAGAATACCTAGTTTACTGAATGAAAAAATTTTTCCTCTCTTGTGACATTGCACATCTTTGTGAGGGTGTTAAATCTGTCTTTGTTCTCGTGTACTGATGTACAATAAACAGAAGTACACCTCAGCTAAGCCTCTTCAGTGTGCCAGTATATTCAGACTTGATAACCACTTTATTTGTATGGAATAAATGTGGAATGAGATTCTGTTTTTGCCCGTTTTGAGCTCTTCTGAACAAGTGTTTTCTGAAAATTTTCCATCAGAGAAACTTCACAGGCAGACACTTGCAGAAATGGTGTAAGCTGTTTTTCTTTAAGGAATCATTATACATGCCCAATTGGGGAAAAAGTCTCTTAAATATGACTCAAAAGTAGTGGTGTGTGCTGTACATTTAGGTGTTGATGAATGGTAGATTTATTAAATGTTTCTTCTGTTTGTTCTCTTAGAGTGGCCCACTGCATCAGCTTTTTAAATGGGTGAATCAGGCTCACGGCGATCCACGCTTGTTTCCCGCCTGCCAATCTTCCGCCGCAGCAGCAGTAAGAGGCAGGAGTCCCTTCCCTCCTCTCCATCTTCAGGCGGAGTGGGAAATGGTGTCCATACTTCCTCACCTTCCAGCACCAACTCCAGCTCTGGCAGCACTGGGAAACGGCGGAGCCTGTTCCGCACGCCATCTCTCAGTTTCGCATCTAAGCGGAACAGCGATCCACGTGTCCAGCCTATCAACCTCAACCTCACACCGCCGCTGACACAGGGCACTGATGCGAACGGAAATAATCAGCAGACGATAACAACGTCAGTGTCAACAGGGTTCAGTGATGGTGGTGGACGGCCCAAGTCACGCCACTCATTTGGATTTGGCAGCCACAGGCAAAAGAAAATCACACGCTCTCAGACTGAGGACTTTGACAAGGCTTCATCGTCCTCCTCTACGGCCAATCGAAATGTGTTCATCAACTGCATCAGTAGCTCGGGTACCAATGAAGGCGATGACTCCGGGATCCTTGACGACTACAGTGGTGGCAGTAATAACAACAAACGGTCATCACGACAGAAGAAACAACTGCTGCCCAAGTCTTTCTCGGCTCACCAACGCTTCTCCCGGACATCTGATCATCACAGACCACCTGAAGTGAATCTGGAGCCTCCCAGCACCGACACTACCATCACTCCAGGAGCAGGAGGGCTCACTCCAGGATCCTGGCCTGGTGAACTTGGTGCTGGCGGTGAGAGCTCACTCCAGTCCCCTATGATATCAGAGGATCGAACCACAGCGATCACTCCTTCTGAGTTCATTCCAATCACTGAAGACTCTGTATCTGAAGTAGATGCGCTGCCAGCTCCCAGCCCCGGATCAGGTTTAGGCCCAGAGCCAGCCTCTGTGCCAGAGGCGGATACTGAAACTGCTCCACCTGATCATCCACCTGTTCCAGAGAACTTCAGCGTGGCTGTCTCTACCTCTCAGGTAGCATGCTTGTTTTATCAAACAAGCTTTAAAATCAGTTTAACCAGCGTAGACTTATAGTATGTTTTAAGTTATATAATTGTTAGTATCATCATGAAATAACAGTTTAATGATAAAAATGCACCACATTTATATATTTAGTAATCTGTCTGCATGTAACCAAATAGACGGAGAAACAAACAAATAAAAAATTAGTGCTGCAGGGACAATACAACTGCAGTTACCTTTGAATGCAAAAACAACAACAAACACAAAGGAGGAGTATTTGTGACCACTGTTTGGAATCTGTGAAATATGGACTAAAAGTTGAGCACTGGGCATAAAAAATCCTTTTATTGAAAGAGCTTAGGCATGAAAAAGAAGACTAGTGCATGTCTGAATTCTGCCGTTTGCATTTCACACCTTTATGCTCACAACTTTTCTTCTTTCAAAGCATTTATTCAAAGATATTATTCTGTTTGACTGCCAGCTGAGGGAACTTCAAAAAGTGAAACCATTTACTTTGCTTCATGGCTCTAGAGGAGTAAAGGCTGCATTATTTTGCTGTCTAAACATGCACACTTTGATGCCTGAGAACACAAACATCCACCTTGTAAATGCTAGCTGAAGGGTGATCTCCTCTCTGTAAACTGTTAGCTTTTTGCTTCATTAGCTTGCTGGTGAAAATTTTTATCTTTGCACATACTCAATAAAATGTCCTCTCCTCAGGTTTTCTTCACTCCTGCCCAGTCGAGCACTGAAAAACCCTTACTCCCGGACACCAGCACAGCCAACAACACAGACTATGAAACTGCCATTTCCCTCTCAGAGCCAGAGACAGCTGTGCCATGCCTACCTCTGCAAGAACAATCACTGGAGGAGAGGAAGGAGAGGGAGGAGGAAAGGAAGGAAGCGAGGAAAGAGTTGTCAACGGAGAAGAGGGCGGAGTTAGACCATGATAGGAAGACAGGTTACCACACAGAGACCACAAGTGAGAGTGAGGCGTGTGTTGTACGCAGTGAGGGCTGCCGCTCTAACCCTGAGCAGTCAGAAAGGAGGGCTAGAAACACACGCTCTTTTCAAGAAAGAGGAAGCTTCTGTGGCTGCCATGAACCCAGACCCTCTCACTTAAGGAAACCGCATGCAGGTATGAAATTCATGCTAACGCTCGCTGGTAAATCACAGACTTCTATTCAAAGCCAAAACCACAGATACACAAATACACTATATTGCCAAAACTATTTGCACACCTGCCTTCACACAATGAACTTGAGTGACATCCCATTCTTAATCCATAGAGTTTAATGTGATGTTGGCCCACCCTTTGCAGCTACAACAGCCTGAAGGCTACTGGGAAGGCTTTCTACAAGGTTTAGTAGTGTTCATGGGAATTTAGGACTATTCTTTCAGAAATGCATTTGTGAGATCAGAAGGCCTGGCTCACAGTCTCCACTCTAATTCATCCCAAACGTGTTCTGTGGGGTTGAGGTCAGGACTCTGTGCAGGCCAATCAAGTTCTTCCACACCAAACTTGCTCATCCATGTCCTTATTGACCTTGCTTTGTGTACTGATGCGCAGTCACGTTAGAACAGGAAGGGGCCATCCCCAAACTGTTCCCACAAAGTTGGAAACATGAAATTGTCCAAAATGTCTTGTTATGCTGAAGTAGAGCTCCTTTCACTGGAACTAAGGGGCCGAGCCCAACTCCGGAAAAACAACCCC
Source organism: Pterophyllum scalare (assembly GCA_024447675.2). Taxonomy (NCBI): domain Eukaryota; kingdom Metazoa; phylum Chordata; class Actinopteri; order Cichliformes; family Cichlidae; genus Pterophyllum; species Pterophyllum scalare. The sequence continues at coordinate 37,220 of JAMQGT020001246.1, read as the reverse complement.
ACACCATAATCCCCCTCCACCAAACTTTACACTTGTCACAATGTAGTCAGACAAGTACCGCTCTCCTGGCAGCCGCCGAACGCAGACTTGTCCATCGGATTGCCAGATGGAGAAGCGTTCTCTGCAGAAAGTTGGTGACCTTTGAGCACTATGGGCCTCAGCATCCGCTGACCCCGCTCCGTCATTTTATGTCACCTACCACCTTGTGGCGGAGTACATGTCATTCCATATCACCTCCACTTTGTTATAATGCCACTGACAGTTGACTGTGGAATATTTAGTAGCGAGGAAAGTTCATGACTGGACTTGTTACACAGGTGGCTGGAATTCACTGAGCTCCTGAGAGGGACCCATTCCAAACAAATGTTTGTAGAGGCTTAGGTTCTTGGTTTTATACACCTGTGGCCATGGAAGTGATTGGAACTCATGAATTCAATGACTTGGATGGCTGAGTGAATATTTTTGGCAATACAGTGTATATGCAGTATTATGGATGGTATGAGTTATAGAGCTGGGTTGATCCTATGCTGTAACACCAACTAAAAAAATGTACACACATGAAGTTTGCTGGGAACTGAGCCTTTAACTTCAAACACACACTTACTTTGTTAACTTTGACACATGCTTTTTATTTGCGGAATATTTTGAGGAAATTTACAAACATGATATTTATGACAATATAGAAAAAAAAACTTACCGAACAACATTTTATCTGTGATTGCGGCTTGCAGGCAGCAGCATTTATTAGTGCAAACAAAATGAAGGTCATTTTCCATCCTTCTTTTTCACTGAGTTACTGTCAGTGATGACAGACGACCTTATTGAAAGTGTGAATCTGTTACCACAGGCGGCACCATTACAGTGCACTAGTAGTGACACAGCATAAATCAAATGTAAGCACAGAAGTAGCCTGAGTTTTGCCTGGAAGTAAAACTATTATATAACTGCTGAACACTTTAGTTTAACAGTAACAGTATAATAAAACTGAAATAAAGAAAAATAGTTTCTACTTCTTTGGATGTTGTATCTTGGGTTGAGCTTTTTAACCAGTTGCTTAAAGCCCTGCTTTTCCTCTGTGTAACTGCATCAGTAATTTCTATCCACTGTTTACCCTCCTTGTGACATGGAGCACTGCATGAGAGAGTCATTTGTTTATTTTTGGGTTGCACCAGTTGCTAGTATCCCCTCCTCGGGTATCTTCTCAGGCTGTTTGTACTCAATGGTGTGTTTTTGCTTCAAGTGGTGAAACAAGTTTGTTGTCTCCACCAGGAACGGTTTTGTTGTTCTGTGTTTTTTCAAGTACTAAATTGTCATCTCATCTTTTATTTTTATATATATATATATATATATATATATATATATATATATATATATATATATATATATATATATATATATATATATATATATATATATATTCTGAATTGTTGTTCTACTATGAAAATGTTTAAAGCACCAGTTCTGCTATTAGGGATGTTCATTTGTAAATAAGATCTGAACAAATTGCTGTTAATATAGTCACTGTTATATTTTCATCAAAAAGATCCACATTCATCTCTACTGAAATTAGTTCGACAGTAAACATTTATTAGGAAGTTAAAGTGATGCTATGCTCTTGCTACTTCAGTGTTGTTTGGTTTTATTACTTCCCTATGCATGATTGTACAACTGTGAATTAGAATGCCAATAAAAATCTTCAGAGTTCATTACCAAGCCTATCAAAGAAATTCTCCCAGGAAAGTGATAAGTGGAGGTGCTGCAAATTGGCATAATCGAGATTTAAAGTGGCATTATTCTCATGTCTCACAGCTTGTTCCCACTTGATGATTCCAGACTACAAGATGATTTGTATTGACACACAGAGCATAATGCCTTTGCATTGTTTGCTTCCAAACTATTTGCTAATTCAAAGTTTGGAGTGAGAGTGTTTCCAGACAATAAACGAATTAGAGCTGGAAATCGGCTGCATGAATTTCAAATCAGATTTGAAACTTGTGTAGCTGTCAGTGCTTCTTGCAGTAGTTCAGACAGTTAATCTGGAAAAATGCTTTCAGTATATTAAATCAGTGACAGCTGTGGACTGACTGAAACAGTAAGTGTCACACTGAAAATGTATTTCTTAACTAAATTATAACTGAATTGTATTATTATTTGTAATTCACCTTCAGCTGCTGCACCACATTGCAGAATGTGTTGCCACCAAACTTTCTCTGCTAAAGAAAATAATTAACCTTACAAAAAAGATTCTGCTCAAACCTTCAGCCCGTTATTATGATTTCCAACGATTTCTTGGCTTACTTCAATCAATGAAAACAGGAATCGGTGGTGTTTATTATGCACAATACCTGTGGAGTTATGGAGCTGTCTAGGAGAGATGGCAGTAGGCATTTTAACCAGATTGTTTAACACAATCTTGGAGAGTGAGAAGATGCCTGAAGAATGGAGAAGTGTACCAATTATAGAGAACAAAGGTGATGTTCAGAGCTGTAGTAAATACAGAGCGATAAATTTGATGAGAGAAACTTGTTGGGAAGGAGTTGTTGAAGCTATGTTAAGAAGAGAGGTGACAGCGGCATGGCTTCATGCTGAGGAAGAACACTATAGAAACAATGTTCGCTTTAGGAGTGTCGATAGTGAAGTATAGAGAAGGTCAAAATTAGTAGCACTGTGTCTTTGTGGATCTAGAGAAAACATATAATAGGGTACCAAGAGGGGAACTGTGGTACTGCATGAGGAAGTAAGGAGTGGCAAAGGGTTAGGGTTGGGTTAGGGTTAGGGTTAGTGAGGGTGGTGCGGGACATTTGAGATAGTTGTGAGGTGTGTGGTAGGAGTCAGAGATGGGTTTAAGGTGGGGGTGGTAGTCTCTGAGGACTGTGATGTTTGCAGATGACATTGTGGTCTGTAGTGAGATTAGGGAGCAGGTGAAAAAGCCTGGAGAGGTGGAGGTATGCTCTGGAGAGAAGAGGAGTGACAGAAGAATATGTGTGTGAACGTGAGGGAGACAGGTGGAAAGGTGAACATGAAAGGAGTAGAGATAGTGAAGGTAAATGACTTAAGATAAATTGGGGTTAAGAAAGAGAGTGCAGACAGGGTGGAGTGGTGGGAGACAAGTGTCAGGGATGATTTGTGACAGAAAGATAGCAGCAAGAGTGAAAGGAAAGGTTTATAAGATGGTAGTGAGATCTGCTATGATGTATGGTTTGGAGATGATGGCACTAACTAAAAGACAGGAAGCCAAGTTGGAGTTGGTGTTGAAGATGCTCAGATTTTTGTTGGGCCTGACCAGGAAGACCTCAGACATGCAGAGGGTTGGTGTGACAGAAGAGGATGCTAGGGTTTGGGTGAAATGGAGGCAGAATATCTGCTGTGGCAGATAAAGGGACCAGCAGAAAGAAGAAGAAGATATTAATTAGTCAAACACGAAGTCCAGGGTTTCACTAGGAGAACTGTCTTAACTGTTTGATTAAGGATCAGAAGTCAATTGCCTACTGGTACTTTTGGCTACTTCCTTATTTTCTAAGGGGTCACCACAGTGGATGGATCCACATGGTTCAGACAATTTCCTTCCTGATGGAAGGACATCAGGAGATTTATCTGGGCACTATAGCTCCCCATCAGGCTGGTTTTGTGTCTCCTCCCAGTCTCGAACTGGGGATCTTTCATATGTAAGGTGACTGTTAACCACTACACCATTTGTTAAATTCTTGTTTTGTTGCCTTCACAGTTGAAACTGTGAAGACATTAATAAGAGATGTATAATTATTGAGCCACCAAGATTTAGTTGTGATCAAAACATAATCAAGTCAAAGTATCTAATTTTATAAAGTGCATTGCTACACTTTGTTGATCTTCCCAATTTGCCATGCATCTTTCTCTTATGTTAGAAAGTCTACAAGAACTATAACCTTGATTATAACTGTTCAGTGTGTGCTGTTGTGCAATTGAAACCTGGCTTGATTGAAGGACTGTCTGCCAGCGAACACTTAACATGGTATTAATGGACTATTTTAGCAACACAGAGACACACACAGCGTGTTGCGATCTGTCCTGAAGGAAAGTAGCTGAATATTGATTTACATTCTCAGTTTCTAGCTTCCGGGCACTGAGAACTACAGACAGACTATAGCTGAGACAGATAAAGTTGTATGTTGAACTCTACAAGAAAGGAATATTTCGGCAAACATTTGTACAGGGCAATATTAATGGTATCAATGTGTTGCAGCCTCATACGTTGTTACAGATGCAAGAAGACATTGCAGTTATGGGGCTTCTTCCGTGTTCCCATGTCTGCGTAGTAAGTGTAGCAAGTATGAAAAAATATTTGTTTTTTTTTTCATGGCCTGTTGCTCAATGACAGGATGTGGTATTGGTTCTGTTTTCACTTCAGTCTTCTAGTAGATCAAAAAAGAGCAGTTATAACAGTCTTTCATTTATCTGTCTGAAGAGTATTTCCCCTGAAATTTCACGTTCGTTATCTAGTTTTATTGTTACACAGCAATCTTGGTGTTGGAACACAGATAAAACTTGATTATTAAAAAAACAATAAATAGCATTCGACCAAAAGCAGTATAGATGAAAAGCTTCATAAAGGGAAGATTTAACTTAATTTAAAATGCTGAGTATATAAAAACTTCTTTGTCATTTAGTTTTGTGAAACAAATCCTATGTCGTACAGGAAATGGGGCAGACTGCATTAGCAATACAATAAAAAGATGATTATATTGCTGCTTGTGGAATCAGTGTTATAACAATTTCACCTGAATTCATTATTTCTCTCCATCTGTCTGACTGTGTAATTTTCTTTGTCTTTCCTCCAGCTTCTCTGTGTAGCGGTGCCAGCCCCTACCATGAGGTGATGCGGATGGAAAGACGTCTGCGCTCCTCGTCCGAGGGGGCTGGTGGTCCTCGTATCCATGGAAACCACAGAGAAGGCCCGGGCATGGAGGGATGTGGTCTGCTCAAACACAGAAACAACTCTTCATCATCCAAACTTGGAAGTCTGGTAGGTCTTAAGCTCTGTGTGTGTGTGTGTGTGTGTGTGTGTGTGTGTGTGTGTGTGTGTGTGTGTGTGTGTGTGTGTGTGCTGTCTGTGTGTGTGTGTGTGTGTGTGTGTGTGAGATAGTGCCATCAATACGTACATGTGCACATTTGAAGTTTACTTTTTTTTTTAGAGGATTTTGTCCCATTTACTTCTTGTCTTATCACACTTAGATGACACTTAAATTAATTTTATTGAATGTTTAACCCATAAATTAGTTTACATTAAGCAAGGAAATGAATTATTAAAAAAAATGTAAAGCTAAAATAAAGAGGAAAATAAAATTAATAATCATACATTTCTGCGGGGTTACAAGGCAGTAGTAAATTGTCCCATCATTAATAACGGAAATAAAAGTCCAGTAGAGGAAATTATTCTCTCCAAGTCACAGAAAAGACAAGAAAGAAAAATGTGTTAATGTGTGTGCATTTAAAGAACATGTATTTTTGTGTATTATTATTTGTGCAGGATTTTGTTGCTTCATATGTGTGTACATATCTCATTTGTGACAAGATGCCTATGGGAGTGTTTGCTTTTTGGTCGGTGATAAAGATGCTTTCTTAATTGCACACTGTTTGCTTTTGAAAAATTTTAGCACCAATTAATGCAACTTTGTTTACACATCTCAGACCAGATATTGTTCATATCACCCTGCTGGCCCTGGCCCAAAGAAATTCTGCTCACAAACATAGCTAATCATTATAAGAGACAATTCATTTTAATGTCGTAAATGCAGTAACAACTTTCATGGAAATTGCATGAATCACACCTGCAGTTTGTTTACTGTGGTTTGAATCAGTTGATGAGTTTGTAAACTAGCTTGTTTCAACGGTTTGGTTTATTTTCACACAGAGAAAATTCCAAGTGAACTTTACGTAAATCAGAATGGATCATTACAAACCACATGAGGACTAAATAAATATTTTTTTTTTATAGCTAGTTGCTATAATTTGCATATTCTATACTTCTATATTACTGTGCTGCATCCCAGAATGCAAAGCATACCTGGCTATGGTAGGGTGTTTAGCTTGATCTTGCAGCATACATATAGTAGTTGAATCACATCGAAGTGAGATCACATTCTTGCCATTAAATAACTCCTCTGGACTTTATTTGGAAATGGACTGATACCACTTCCTCCAAAGGGTCTCTGTGAATTTGTTTTGGTCCACACCTGAGTGTTCACATCTGCACAAATAAACTGTACCAACAAACCAGGAATTGATTAAAATGGATGAAACAGTGCAGGTGTGAAAACTACCACGATGTCCACAAACTTGAATACAGTATGATATAAGATGCCCTCATCACTAAGAAGCTTAGTTGTGCTGCTCTTGACTCACACTTGGGGTTAATCCTCACTATATAAATCTTGCTCAGTTCTAAATGTAAAACTTTGACACTGCTATCTCATAAAGAATTAAAGAAATGGAGACTCTTGAAAATGATGTTTTTATATGTTCCCTACATGTTCCTTAAAGATAGTTCCTAATCTATGTCTTCTGCCTCAGTGATGACCTTATACTTGTGTATTACTTTCACTAACAATTTCAGTTTATCATCAATACAGTCCCAAGGAGTTTCGGGTCTTACTTTTTGCCAATAAACGCTACTGGTGTAACCACTGTACTCCCCCTTCATACTGGCAGACCAAAACCGATCAGGCGTAACATTATGACCACCTGCCTAATATTGTGTTGGTTCCCCCTTTTGCTGGCAAAACAGCCCTGACCCGTCAAGGCATGTACGTCACTAGACCCCTGAAGGTGTGCTGTGGTATGTGGCATCAAGATGTTAATTCAGTTCAGTTCAATTCAATTTTATTTATATAGCGCCAAATCACAACAAACAGTCTCCTCAAGGTGCTTTGTATTGTGGGTAAAGACCCTACAATAACACAGAGAAAACCCAACAATCAAAATGACCCCCTTAGAGCACTTGGTGACAGTGGGAAGGAAGAACTCCCTTTTAACAGGATGAAATCTCCAGCAGAACCAGGCTTAGGGAGGGGCAGTCATCTGCCGCGACCGGTTGGGGCTGAGGGGAGAGAGACAGGACAAAAGACATGCTGTGGAAGAGAGACAGAGATTAATAATAATGATTAAATACAGAGTGTAGCATAAACAAGTAAAAAAGGTGAATGAAAAGAAACAGTGCATTATGGGACACCCCCCAGCAGCCTAGGCCTACAGCAGCATAACTAAGGGGTGGTTCAGGGTCATCTGATTCAGCCCTAACTATGTTTCTATGCCATATGTCAGGACAAGATCCAGAGTATGATTAAAGTGGTGGGTGGGCTCACATTTTGAGAGAAGCCAATTGAATCCAGTAATAGATTAAATGCAGTGTTGAGACTGTCATTTTCAGCATCTACGTGGATGTATTTATCTGAACTGAGCCCTAAATCAGATAAAAAGTCTGAGAAATCAGACAGAAACTCTGAGTAAGGACCAGGTGGACGATAAATAATAACAAATAAAACAGGTTTTTGAATTTCCCAATTAGGGTGGACAAGACTAAGACTCAGGCTTTCAAAAGAATTAAAACTTTGTCTGGGTCTTTGATTAATTATTAAGCTGGAATTGAAGACTGCGGCTACTCCTCCTCCTCGACCTGTGCTTCGAGCATTCTGACAGTTAGTGTGACTCAGGGGTGTTGATTCATTTAAACTAACATATTCATCCTGCTGTAACCAGGTTTCTGTAAGGCACAATAAATCAATATGTTGAGCAATTATTAAATAATTTACTAAAGGGGACTTGGAAGAGAGATACCCAATATTTAATAATCCATATTTAATTGTTTTATTCTTTGGTGCAGTTGATGAAGCTATATTATTTATTGTTTTTGAATTTTTATGCTTAAATAGTTTTCTGCTGATTTTAGGTTTGTTTTTTGGTGGTCTGGGAGCAGGCACCATCTCTATGTGGATGGGGTTTTGGGGGGATGGCAGGAGGAGAGAAGCTGCAGAGAGTAAGACTGTAAGACTGCAATTCTGCTTCCTGGTCTCAACCCTGGGTAGTCAGGTTTTAGGAGGGTTGATAAATTTGGCCAGATTCCTAGAAATGAGAGCTGCTCCATCCAAAGTGGGATGGATGCCGTCTCTCCTAACAAGACCAGGTTTTCCCCAGAAACTTTCCCAATTATCTATGAAGCCCACGTTGTTTTTTGGATACCACTCAGACAGCCAGCATATCAAGGAGAACATGCGGCTAAACATGTCACTCCGGGTCTGATTGGGGAGGGCTCTGTTGTTAGCAATAGAGCCTTTAAGTCCTGTAAGTTGCAAGGTGGGACCTCCATGCATTGGACCTGTTTGTCCAGCACATCCCACAGGTGCTTGATTGCATTGAACTCTGGGGAATTTGGAGGCCAAGTCAACACCTCAAACTTGTTGTTGTGTTACTCAAACCATTCCAGAACTATGTTTGCTTTGTGGCAGGGCGCATTATCCTGCTGAAAAAAGACACAGCCATCAGGGAATACCATTTCCATGAAAGGGCGCATGTGGTCTGCAACAATGCTTAGGTAGGTGGTACATCCACATTGATGGCAGGACCCAAGGTTTCCCAGCAAAACATTGCCCAAAGCATTACACTGTCTCTGCTGGCTTTCTTTACTCTCATAATGTATCCTGGTGTCAGGTGTTCCCCAGGTAAGCAACGCATATGCACCCAGCCAGGCTACCCTCTTCTATTGCTCCGTTGTTCAGTTCTGATGCTCACGTGCCCATTGTTGGTGCTTTCAGCAGTGGAAATGGGTCTGCATGGGCACCCTGACTGGTGCAGCTATGCAGCCCTATACGCAAAACAAAATGCGATGCACTTTGCATTCTGACCCTTTTCTATCAGAACCAGCCGTAACTTTTTCATCAATTTGAGCAACAGTAGCTCGTCTGTTGGATGGACCCACATGGGCTTGCCTTCACTCCCAACGTGCATCAGTGAGCCTTGGGCCACTTTTGATAGATACTGACCACTGCAGACTGGGAATACCCCATAAGAGCTGCAGTTTTGGAGGTGCTTTGACCCAGTCATCTAACCATGACAATTTGGCCCTTGTCAAACTCCCTCAAATCCTTATGCTTGCCCATTTTTCCTGCGACTAACACATCACATCATTTGCGGACAAAATGTTCACTTGCTTTCTCTATATCCCACCCATTAACGGATGCCACGATGAAGAGATAATCAGTGTTATCCATTTCACCAGTCAGTGGTCGTAATGTTATGCTTGATCGGTGTATGTTCAGTGTACATGAATGGTCATTTGAAATGTATTTACAGACAGATTAGTATAGACAGAGCTTATTTCTGAACCTAAAACTCTTAAAATTAATGCTGCACATCGAGACAAGAATGAGAAAAAAACCTTTTCATTTGATTAATTGTAAAGCCAAGTACAAAATTGTGCCTATTTTGAAAGGGTATAAAAAGAGCAGATGTAATTGGTCTCAATCAAAGCCAAATGCTAATGCAATGCCATTTAATATATAATGTAAAAAGGGATCCGGCCTAATCTCACTCAGTACTCATGCCTCTGGCCATGCAAAGATTAAATGTTGCAGCATGCTCTCGGCAATCCAGACATAGCTCAGCTGACTTTCTTCAGTTTTGAGTCACAAAAAATACTCCCTTTACTTTTACTCACATCAAAGAAAGTATTTTAAAATGCTTCACTAACAGTCCCTGGTTAAATTTAGAGCTGGAGAGGTATGTTGATGGTACGCTGGTGATAAGTGAGTATCCTGATAATCTCAGAAAGTGACATTTGAGACGAGAGGTTATTAAATAGAATGTAAAAGTAATGGTGAGGGCAGAAATGTACACTGTAGAGGTGGGACAGTGTATTGAGGATCACTTCTTAATTCCTTGCGGTGATACTTAACAAATTAATTAGGGTAAAGTGCTTCAGCAAATCAGAGTTAATTAACTGAACTGACACATGATTAAAACTGACTTATACTAATAACATACAGTGACACCAGAATGCAGTCAGTTATTACTTAATACTTGCATTTTTCCTATATAGAGCTATTTTATTTTCTTAAATTACACGTTGACTCACTGGATTCTATATTAGATATGTCAGAGATTTTGCTCTATAATGACATGATACCATTATGTAGTTACTACAGATTTGTTGGCTGCACATAAACTGGATTGAGATCTGGTGCCAGTGACACCATTTGAGAACAGCGAACTTGTCATTGTTCAAGAAACCAGTTTGAGATTATTTGAGTTTTGTGGCATGCCACATCATCCTGCTGAAGGCAGCAGTCAGAAGATGGGTACAGTGTTGTTGTTGAGGGATAGACATGGTCACCAAGGCACCCTACAGATGGTGCCGGAAGATGCATGTTTACTTCATTCTGATGCTTGGTTTGAACTTCAGCAGGTCTTCTTGACTACGCCTACATGCCTACATGAGCTGCTGCCATGTGATTGACTAATTAAATGTTTGCGTTAACGAGGAGTTGAATAAGACTACCTAACAAACTGGCTGACTTTTGAATGTATGTCAGGTGTAGCTGATGGTCTTGCAGTGTATTGACAAAACACTGCATTTGGCTCTGGAAGTAATGTACACTTCTTACACACTTATGTAGCGCCACTGTTACCATCATGAAAATTGTGGGTTAGCTATTAGGTATACCTAAGAAAACAATATGAATTTAGACATTTTGCTATGATGAGCTTTTTAATTAAATAAAAAACTAAACTCATTGTTTATACATAAACTGTGTTGGTGTTTGTGGCGGTAATATGTTTAGGAGCCTCTGGGATGCAGTGATTATGAAGCACAAAACAGACAGGCTGATGCATACAGCACAAAAAAAAAAGAAGATTTGGTTTGCAGTGACAAATGACTAATTTGTTAAATTTGCAAAGATAAGCTGTGACGTACCGCTTTGGATTGAAGCAAGCTGATGTTTGCTTGAGCTGTTCCAGTAGTTATTGTTTTTTGATATCCCTCTGAGAAGCTGTGAGATATTTATTTTGATACCATATTCAGAGTTGTTTGCTCATAAGTCTCTCAATGACAGCTGTGATAATACTGTGACAGTCTGACAATGATTACACTCAAAGTGGATCAAAAAAAAGAAATACTTATGACATACTTGAGGAATTCTCTTATCTCAGAAAAAGGACAAATATGTTTGCACTATAGTTAGTGGTTTGAGTGATGTATATGGCAGAATAATTCATCTGCAATTCACTTTACATTGACCGTACAGTGTTGTAATACAAAGTGCCTCTTGTTTTTATGTTTTTCATTCTGAATGTTACTTTGTAAAGGCTAGATAGCATAAATGACACTTGTATTAATCATACACAGACAAGGCTTTGTGTCCTCTCCAAGACAGAATTAGTAATGACCACAACCAGACTGTTTGGTTTAAAAATGAAAAACAGTGAGGATGTTTGCACATACTGGTATTAAATGCTCTCTTGGCCCCATGAAATCACGTGAAAGCAGTGTAAATTATGATATACTTGAAAGTTTAAATCAAATGAAGGTAATGCACTATGGTGATATTGCAGAGCACTGACAGTAATAGTTTCTGAAAAATAAATCTTGCTACTCATATGTATTAATGCCTACATAAGCCAAAATGCTGCAAAATAAATAAGAATTTAAGTTGCATTTTGAAGCATGCAGTTGTCACAGGTAATGGATAAAATTACTACTATGGAAACCATGTGATGAAAACAGAAATAAAAACCCTGGCATCATCACAAGAAATCAAACTCCATTTTTAGAATAATAAAGAAATCAAAACAGGAATCAAGAACTTGAAAACTTTAAGCAGTAGAGTAAAACTCAGATGCAGATATATTTACTGAAAATCCTAAAATCAGATAGACTAGAACCTGGGCGGTAAGGCAGCAGTGAATTCTGACATTTAAGCCTCAACATTTAAACTATTGACATCACTGATATAGTTCAATATTCTCATCAGAAACCTTGGCTCCTAGCATTAATGTGGATATTACTTTGATGCGCATCATCCGCCTAAACTTTGTTGTCATATACCCCATACATCTCCCCCTTGCCAGTGGAGCTCTCTAGCAAAAGTGGCCTCCCCAGTGGGAGGGACAGTATGGACACTGTGACCAAAAGCTGTGTCCCAACAAGCCCAGTCCTCTCAGAACATCCAGAGCATGATGGGTCAGAGCTTTTTTTGCAGCCATGCAGCATTAAATATATAATATATGAAGTGTTTCTTAAACTTTATATCACCACTGTTTCTGCAATAGGAATACCTACATGTTCATATAACAACCACTGCTTTCAATAAGTAAATGACCCTTTTTTGTCTGCACAGTTACATTTAGCATATTAAAATGACTATGTCAGCGAACATGAGTTTATTATATAATATATTACTAACTAACTAGGAAGCTTATTCTCTTTCTCTTGACAGTGCTTTATTTAAAGATATAACACATTTTGGGGTCTCCAAAAATGTGGGGACCCCCATCTGCCAAAGAAAGGCAGATGTAAAATGTAAATGTGAGATCAGAGGTCAAATGTGACATGCTATATGGGTGCAAACTACAATGTGATTTATAATCCTCATATATCATTACCTGTGTCTATATGTTAATGTCAATACAAACAATGGCATTAAGAAACATAGTTTTAAATAAATAATAATCAAATGAAAATAAAAACTAATGAAAAGTAACAAATTGTAATAACTCTCTTGTATGTAAGTCTGGCAGCCAACTCATGAAAATTCAGTTAAATTCTTTACATTTTACTGTAAGCTGGGAATGAGTAGTCAGTAATGATAGAAAAGGCTATTTATGTGGCACCTTAGATTTACTTTTGGTGCTTGGGAATTATGACATATCTTTGAAATGTACATCTGCCTGCTATCTTGTGACTAATTTCATTACATTGTAGATATTTGTACTATTAAAGATAAAGCACGTCACTAATGATGCAAAAATTATTGAGTGTTCCTCAAGACCAAATTATGCTTAAAATTTACTGTGTGGCAAAAAACAGGTGCGGCAAGATACAATGTTGATCAGGTTGGAAACAAACAGGAACTCGCAGCCAAACACTTCCGTTAGTGTTTTTGACATTTTTGAGTTATAAAACAACAACATAGTGATTATGTAGCGGTCCATGACACTTTCAACCAAATGCTTATACAGGTCACAGTACAGTCAGACCTTGAAGCAAGGCTGGAAATGAATATATAAATGAATAATGAATTCACTTGTTCTCATATAAGTAAAGAGGATGTGAAAGCTGGTCTGATCAACATTTTCAGAGCTGAAGTTGTTTTTTTGTGTTGTTGCCTGCGCTTTCCAGCTCCAACTTGCCAAAATGCCTGCAAACATGCATGTGGCCTGTAATAAATCTTAATCTGTAATATGTGATCTTTTCTTAATCTTTTCAAAGAGATTAAATGTTGCTGAAGTTGGAAATGTGGATCTGTCATTCTAAACCCACTGTTTGGATTGAGTTTCTTCCAAAGTCACCAGTGCAAGAATCAGGAATTGTTTCTCTTATAGCATCGCCTGTAGAATATACACTCTGGTAGGTTGTGTCACTCTGGGATGACTGATGATCCTGTATTGATTGATAGCTGTTAGAAAATGCCAAATAGTGTTAAGTTGTGAACCCCCCCCCCAAAAAAAACCCCAAAACAAAACAGAAAAAAAAGTAGGTTTTATTCAACAAAAGTTTTACTGGATGTTCAATCCTTTATGCCCTCAGGCACAATGTAAACACAACTGGCTGTGAAACATCCACTCAGACAGAAAGGAAGTCGTTTTTTACTCCATATATTTGCAGCCATAATACCTGGCTGCAAAGCCAAATCGCTCTGCCGTCATCTTAATGCATTCACCACATTAAAGAAGTGAATAAATGTAATTTTCAAAGACTGTATGTGCGATTTTTTTTTTTGTTTGTTTTTTTTTTAAGCCACTGGCTTTTTATGGACGGAAAGAATCCCTTGCTTCCTCTTATCCCTGTTTTGGATGTCATTCTGCATGGCATTTATGAGATTGAGCCATTTTTTAATGAGACCAGAATCTGATATTATCTCTATTAACTCAAGGATTATACTCATTCAACTCACATTAGTGATGTAAAAAAGGTGACATCTCAGGCTTGTAAAATCGTATTAACACATTTCTGTGGTTGGAGGGGCACATTAAAATGGGTAATTTTGCTTCAAATGAAGTCTGTGTGCAGTAGCATCACACAGTATGGCTCTTCATTTCTTTTCCCAGTACCTTTTAGCTATTAGCTTTAATGCCTGAAATAGGGGTCTTATGTGTTCAGGTGCATTACACTGAAATGCATTCTGGTCTTTTTCTGATGTTTACTGCTCCACCATCCAGAGGGGGAAAAAAAAAGAGAAGAAGAATAGCAATGTAATTTTGCATGTTCATAAACACAACAGTTGCCTCTGAGAACATAAAGTCAACTGATTTAAAATTCAGAGGTGTGTTTAATGGTCAAGGATGTCACTAAGCAATGAGGTTGTTGCACTCAGATGGGAGAAGATCAATATAGAGAGTCCCTCGGAGGCCGTTTATGTCCAAACAACAGTGATGAGGGCTGAATAGAGTTGGTTATTGGATCTCCTGATGCATCTGAATCTGTACTGTACAATACTGGTACGTAGTTGTTTTTTAATTTTTATATTTTGCTTTGGCTGAGGTTTTTAACTGCTTAGTGGACACAAATTCAGATGTTTCAACCAGTGTAAAGCTCTCTGAAAACTTGTAGCGAGCAGTCATTAGAGTGCCACTCATATTGTATAATTAGAAAACACTGTGGGAGCTCATTGTTACTGGTATTTATTTTAAGGCTTGTTGTCCACTTAAGCTACATGTTGTTGTATACCTGTATCAGTTGTGCAGAATTGTATTGATGTGTGGTTGCCATTTTCATTTGAGTCAAGAGAAACCGGCTGATGGTAAAAGAATTTTCCCAGAGGAAATTGAAATATAACTTTATGTATAAGCATTTCACAATGATTATATTAATTGATAAATAATAGCAATAATTACACTCCTTGATAGAGAAGAATAGTGTTTTAATAAAGGTATTAGCTACACTGAATTTGTATTTGTGTGCCTGTGTATGTGTGTGTGTGTGTGTGTGTGTGTGTATCTGTGTGTGTTCTGCAGTGTATTTACCCATTTGTAACCATTGGATGGCAGTATTGACTTTTAAAATTCAGCTAAACCTAAAGGAACCACATATTACTGCGTCATTATAACCTCATAATGCCAAGAACATGGAAGCTTTTACTGAAAGATTACAAGTGAATATCTGGTGTTAAGTGATGAAGCATAGACTCACTACACTGCTGTGGCTGTAGCTCATTTAAGACATAAAGGATTAGGAACATCTTATCAGTTATTTTCTAATATTTAAAGACTTCTTAAGAAATTTTAAAACGATTACGTCAGTAAAGATAAAGTTGATATTTTATGGCCACCCAAGGTGGAGGGAGGTTTCTAAAATAGATTTTTTGCGCCCTCATTAGATTGTTATTGCTGGAATTTGGAGAACACTGTTTCTTATGTGAGGATTAATTTAGACTCAGTCATCAGGAAGGGCCTGCCCTTTTTTGTCATGGAGAATAAATTCTATACTTTTTTTTTCTTGTTTCCTTGTAGCGGTTTTTAGCCTGTGAAGCATGGTGAAAGCTGACAGTTGCTGCACAAAACTACAGCCTCATGGAGCACATTCATGGCTTTCTCAAACTAAACCCTTTACTAATCTTCCCTTCATAACAAGAGTAGCAATTTGTTTTCAATAGTTTGGATGTAATGATGAAGAACTAAATAGCTTATTAAGTGCAAGCAGAATGAGGGAAACAGCGAGTAGGAAAAATAACTACATTATTATCATTGCTAATATTTATAAAGTTCAGTTTCTTCTGCTAAGTGATTCTTCTTCTGAATGTTATGAGCCACCTGTATTACTTTGATGAAAATCGTTTGATAATTTTTTTGTAATGCTGTCACATTTTAATTAGCATTCTGTGTTTCAGCTTTTGTTTCCGGAACCTTTTTGATTAATGAGTGTCTAACTGAAATTGTATTAAAACAATTTATCATAAGAACATCAGGTTAAAATTGTCTTCTTTTATTTTTCATTTAGAAATGCAGGCAAAACCCCTCCATGTATTATACTGTGGTGAATATAATAATTAGTCATTGCTTTATCAGGTTTTTTTTTTTTTTTAAATTTATTTCAGTTTTGTGTTTTTGCTCTTTCTCTTTAGGATGTTCTAAACAATCTGGGTTCCTCAGAACTGGATGAAGATGACCTTATGTTAGACCTGGATCTCTCTGATGATCAGCG
Organism: Pterophyllum scalare; assembly: GCA_024447675.2. Classification (NCBI taxonomy): domain Eukaryota; kingdom Metazoa; phylum Chordata; class Actinopteri; order Cichliformes; family Cichlidae; genus Pterophyllum; species Pterophyllum scalare. The sequence continues at coordinate 20,830 of JAMQGT020001246.1, read as the reverse complement.
ACATCGACATGGTAACGTTTTTATTGCAGTTGCTACCGTAATGAACACAAGTATTGGGTGGTGACATTGTAAGACAGATATGGCACTCAAACAATCCAGACTTGAAATCAGTGGGAGAATTCTGCAACAGCAAAAATGGTGATAGAAGTACAAGTTCTGTGAAAAAGCATTTAAAATCTTATTTTGGGGCATAGTCGGCATACTTTTACCTAGTTTTTATCAGATTTGACTGCATGATTCTGTACGTGCAAAGTTAATTTAGATAATAGTTCAAAATAGCCCAGAAGATTTTGAAGATGACTGTGTAGGACTTGTGTAGGGCAGTTGATGAGCCCCATACAACCTAATATGATCTCAAGTGGGCCAGACCAATAAAACAATTGTGTAATAAGCTACCTTTGATTTAATGAACAGCCTGAGATATGATTTAAAATTGAACAAGAGTTATATTAGTGTTTATGATTCATAATAATTTGTCAAGCTCAACAAATACTTTAATGTTCTGTACATTTCCATGCCTGTGTTTTACAATGAAGATATTAAAGACTTCATTGCAGCTTTAGTACTTTGCTAAGCCATCTAGTGGGCCAGGTTGGACCTTCTGGCAGGCCAGTTCTGGCCCTCCAGACTCATATTTGACAACCCTGGTGCAGGGTTAATGTCTACTGCAGAATGGAATGCTATCAGCACCTCGGTCATACACTGCACCTCTGTTACTTTACTTTTTAAAAACTTTTAAGTTATTTTTCCCAAACATTTTCCTTTATATCTGTATTTCTTTGTATTGAACTGAATTTTCTGCTGTTATTTTCTCCTAGTGTGAGCAATTTTATCTCCTTTTTTTTTTTTGCTTACCTCTCTTACCTCCCTCTCTGGTGTCACTGTCTCTCTCTTACCTTGTTTTGCTTCAATCTTTGTCTCTCTTTTTCCTTTATTAGCACACTTCTCTTCCATCACCTTAAAGCAGGAAAACAGTATTCTCTCTGATTTTTTTTGAACATGTGCTATGACTTTGATGTAGCTGCCTCATTTACACCGATTTATCTCCTTTGTTGTTCTGGCATTTCCGTCACATTTCTCTTGACATGCGCCATGGTTGAAAAGTGACTGTCATAGGAAAAATATTGCTCATGCCCTGCCACAGTGCGGCATGGAGTGCCAAACACCCCAACCCTACCTTATTTTCATACAACACATGAGAATATTATCACACTAAATAAGTGCAGTGAGCAGCTGTAAGCATCCAACATATAAATCTCCCTCATGTATTGGTTTTTATTATATTCATGTCTTAAAAATGGTATTTTGCTGTTGTGAGGCAATACAGCTTAGTTAAAGGATTGAGTTTTGCAAGCAGTGTTAGGTTTCGCACAAACTTAACTGAGCAAAATCGAAATCTCTTGCAGTTACTGTCAGTACTTATTATGTTTCTGAACTGAGCTTGCAAAGGTTTAGCTCATATTAATATGCATCAATCTGCACAGATATAGACAGTTGATGTTTGGTTGCATGCAACACATGAGCAAAATGACTCAACGGAGTAAACATAAGCTTGTGATCACACTCTGTTTCTGTGCTTCATGTTGCTCAGATATAGAGACTACAACAATGCAGTGACGGGGTGCATTTACGCCACCTCGACTCTTTATGCAAGCATATCTAGCTTTGTCTCTTATCAACATATCTCTCAGTGAAATTATATGTTAATTTGAGGTTGGATTCATCTATTTCTAGGCCATATTTAAGTCCCAGATGGGCTCACAGAATATTGCAGTTGCAGTCAAATAAAGTAAAATGCTCTGGCAGCACAGAGGAGTAAAAAAGAAAAAATACAATGGGAGCTTCAGTCCTAATAAACAGAATTTCCTATGCTTATGGGGTTTGAAGAGCTTTGGGAGACTGGGTGGTTCACTCACACAGCCAGTCAAAAACACATACGTACACACACATTGAAAAGATCTCTACAGGAACTGGCTGATGCAGAGCTAAGGGAGGCACCATCATTAATGCACACACTAGCACACAAGCGTGCATGCTTAGTCATTAGACCTAATGGTTTGCAGACTGTAGCATGAAATTAAAGGTTTGATGAATTGTTCTCATAAAATCAAAGGACTAAGACTTTGTGCTGGCATTAGAAGAGTAAGGTTCTTCCACAAACTCAAATTATAGAAACTCATTTAAACACACTGTAACAGATATTTAGGTAGTATACAAAATATAGACCTGCTGAGGTACATGCATAGGTTCATATAAAGCTGTATAGAGACACAAAGATGTACACAATTTGATACACACCCATCTCACAACCCCTTACACCCACACATTCATCAGTACTCCTCATTTTGACCTCTCTCAGGTGGCTTGTTGAAGCCTTTATTAAAAAGCAAGCAGTTTCACAGCAATTTATGGCCAGCAGGGCTCTGTGTTCTTACTCCTATGGTGACTCATGCCCTGTGGAATCATACAGGTACAGCGAGAAAGACAGAGATCTTTGCAAAGACATAAAGAAATACCAAAACTTGGCTTTATCTCCAACTTTATTTCACTCTCTTTTACATTGTCCTGTTAAATGTGCCATTGAATATAGAGGCATCATTTTTAAAAACAACTTATGGTATTGTCATTATTCATACGGATCACCACTGAATTTTAAAAAGCTACTCTTTGACACAAGAGGTGCTTTGTAGCTCTAATTCAATTCAGAAGGCGATTTAAATAGAGAGTTGTGATTTTTTTTTAGGCTAAGATATGTTATGGACAGATTTGTTAGATTGTTACCTGAGATTAGAAAAACAACTTAAATTCATTATATGTTTGTTTGGTTGTGTGCGCAGTGTCCAGAGAAGACTCCAGCCAGTCTCTAGCTTCCTGTCTCAACCTGCTCCCTTCACCTTTGGACCCATCTGGAGATCGCATTGTAGGGAAAGAAAATATTCAGAGGTAAATACACGTGTTTTTATTACTATGCTTTATGTCCTCTGTTTCCTTTTTTAAGATAAAGTTATAGGGACTATCTAAAAAATTCTAAAGTTTACTTAGTATAATTTTATGAAGGTTTGATCAGAGTTGTCTTGTATGCTAAAAAATAAATAAATAAATAACAATAGCTAGTTAAAAAAAAACAACATAAAACTGCCTTTGTGTGTTTTCTATATACACTCATGGCCACTTTATTAGGTGTAGCTGGTCTTCTGCTTGTTAATGCAAATCAGCCCATTGCATGGCAGCAACTCAATGCAATTAGGCATGTAGACATGATCAAAATGACCTGCTGAAGTTCAAGCAGAGCATAAGAATAGGGAAGAAAGGTGATTTAAGTGACTTTGAATGTGGCATAGTTGTTGAGCTGTTCTGAGTATTCCACAAATTCAGATTTTCCCACACAACCATTTATGGGATTTACAAAAAATAGTCCAAAAAAGAGAAAATATCCAGTGGTCGGCACTTCTTTTTGACGAAAATGCCTTGTTGATGCCAGAGGTTAGAGAAGAATGGCCAGACTGCCTCAAGCTGATAGGAATGCAACAGTAAGTCAAACAGTCACTTGCGACAACCACGATATACAGAAGAGCATCTCTGAATGCACAACAATGTCTAACCTCAACCCACTTTACATCCTTTTATCTGTAATGTGAACTGATACAAAGCAGCGAGTTCAGCCTTAGAGCCCAGTCTAATTCACAGCTGTGAAAATCACATCACTTTTCTCATTTAATACACACCATGCAGTGAAATAGTGGTAGAAAACTTTACGTTGAGATGGCAGAGTCACGCCCTTCTGCCGCTTGCATCACCCGTTCTTGGTTCAAGACCAGGAAGCTTGCGGGGCCCGAGTTGAACCCATTTTTTGGCTAAGCACAGAGTGCTTTCATGGTGGAAAAACTGCCGAACGGTTGAAATACTGGCACTGGCACCCAGGCAGTGGAAAAAGGGCCTTGCCACAGTTCTTTCTCACCTGTCTATTAATCAAGTTTCAGGCTCACTCAGTGTTTTCAAGATCGGGACTCTATTGGATAATATTACCAGAATCACAGAAAAAATGGGCTATTCATGGTGTGTTTTTATTCTTTTTTTTTTTTTTAACCTCATAAAATCAATATGAGAGAAAGAAAGGCAGACAGTTATTGTCTATTCTGGGAATTGCTGATCTTGAATGTTCTGTGTAAATGCATGCAAACATGTTTTATGGTCTTTTCCTTTCTTGAAGATGGGACAGCAAGAGGGAAGATAAATAAATAAATTCTCATCAAATAAATATGCAAGCTGTCTTCCTCTCCTCTGTCCCTTTGTAGCCAGTGGCTGAAACAAAACACTTAAAAGTTTCTGTTTGCACACATAAGTACCACTGCCAAGGATGGTTCCAAATCTGATTAGATTTGGCCACTTGTTGCTTCTTTTTGCTCTGAACCAGGTTTGGTCTTACTAGGCACACACAAAGCTGCATGCATAGCCATTCATCTGCACAAAGATACACAAGAACGTACACACACACACACACACACACACACACACACACACACACACACACACACACACACACACACACACACACACAGTGTAGCTTTTTGGATAGGGCTTTTTTATTTATTTATTTATTTACAGAGCCAACTTGGTAATAAAGGGGTTGTACCACCACTGGCTCGGTAAAAAGGATTATTGCTTACCTTTTAGTATTCCTCTCTCCACTCACTAGTTGAATTAATCTCTGCTTGTACCTACAGAGTAATTCTATCTATCTAAACATGTTTTCCTTGAATAAACTAGCTCTGATCTTTTTTGTTTGCGGAGACAGTGCAGGTCAACTTGTGTGAGTCGTTTGAAGTAGAGTTGACAGATTTATACTATGCCATTGAGACACTGGACTTAACCGGGGCCTCTCTTTATGGGAAAGGTTTTTTTTTTTTTATATCATGTTTCTAACACTCTTTGAAAGTTTCACTGAATAGAGAGACATTTACTGTGTCTAGACAGTGTCAGTGAATCATGCAAGTCAGGAGTCAACCTTTTCAAACCATCCAAGGTTTTTGTCAGACTGTTCATTGGTTGTTTCATTTATAGTGAAGTCTCACTTATCATTGAAAAGCAGTGGAGAAGCTTTCATATCAGCGCACAGATGCATATATAGAGACACACTCAAAAATATTTACATTATTCCCTTCTGTGCACAAGGTCATGGCAAAGCAACATTCTGCTGAAAACAGTTTTCTTTGGTTTGATTTTTTTTTTTGGTTTGTCTGAATGGATGTTTAGCCTGGAAGTGTCGTAATGTGAGGAATTATTTCCATCCTTTTTGGTCCAGTGACATGACATGGTATTATGATGTCATCCCTTTAGAAGAGAAAGGAGCTCAATGAACGAAAGAATGAATGAATGAATTAATGAATGAATGAATACAGCGGTGCTTTTAGCTAAAAAAAGGCCTCAGTTGCACAGACCTAGAAATCAATCCGCGACCTCCTGGCAAACACCAGCCACTAGGAAAAAGAGAGTGATTGCTAGAGGTTGCTGGCAGTGACTAGGTGAAGTCCTTTGCAAAGAGGGTGCTGCACCAAAAAGCTCTTTGATTGCTTTGGTTGCTAGCAGTTTCCTCCGCTGCCTACATTTTGTATTTAGTTTGCATGGAACATGCTGACATTTCTACAAACACTCACCATTTACTCTCTGAGCAGTACTTAAACTTAAAAAAAAAGTGTGTTTCAAACCAATCAATAGTGATCCTTCACAGGATCACTATTGATTGGTGAGTCATTGGCAGGTGTTTGCAGACATGCCACTGTCTTCCATGCAAACTACAGATGACTATGGCAATCTCCAAGTTGCTAAAGCAAATGCAAGGAGGTTTTTGGTACAGCACCAGCATAATTGCAGCTGCCAGCAATGTTCAGCAACCACTCACAACCAGTTGGGGAACACACATTTTTATTTTTGCAATTGGTGATTGTTGGATGGTCTCTAGCCTGTGTGATTGGGACCTAATATCACCATGTTAACATATTATTTGTAGTACTGTAACTCTTATGCTAATGGTTCTCACAATGTTCTCATCTTGATTCCCTTTTTATCATTAGTTCTAATTTATCAGTAGTTCTAATTAACTGTAAATGCAAGTCTGTTCGATATGTTTTGCAGTTGTTTAGTTGTGAAAAAAATATTAATTTTATCTGATGACAGAGAATATGTTGGTACATGCTCAAAGTGTTTATTCATCCAGGGTTGAGTTGGGAGTGCAGAAGGGTGTAGTGAGGCATGAATATGTGTGCCAAATGTCAAGACAGTCCATCCAGGACTTGCTGAGATACATATTTTAGTTTGGACCAAAGCGATAGACTAATTGACCATCAGCCTGGTATTTCCATCCTAGGAGTCATGCTGCTATCGTGGCCAAAAGTGTATGCAGTAATTTTACATTCAAGTCATGTTACGTCTGAGTAATGGCTTATATGCCAGCCTTTATAACAACTCGACAGTCTATGCTGAAGTCTTGAACCTTGTACTCCAGAATGACTTAAGCCTCCAAAACTGTAGACACATTACACAATTTAACAGCGAGTGTGCTCCTGACAGCCAGACAGTGATATGATATAGTGGGATTAGAGAGAAGTGTGTGTTGAGCTAACTTCTTCACAGCAAAGGAGCAGTTCTTTTAGCTGGAGCGCAGAGCAGCAGAGTAGCTTCAGTAAACACTGAAAATAAGACTAGAGGAAAGAGCAGTCTTGTGGACTCTCCTTGTTTTGAATTCAAAGGGGATTTATGTTCTGTTTTTTATTTCAGAAAGCATCCTATTTAAAAAGCAGAAGCTCAGGTGCTAATGTACTATTTTGGCTTTAGAAACACTGGAGATGTTTAAAAAACGAAACCGGGTGTATGATTCTTATCCTGACCAGGATGTAAACACAAAAAGTAAAGAAATTTGTGTTTGGTCGATTATTTATTTCTTGTAACAAAACCTGTTTATTTCCCCCACATTTGTGAGGAAAATGCTTTTGTGGGTTGAGCAACAGTGTTGATTATGTGGGCTGTGCAAATACAAAAACACCTCTGCCAGTGGTTGTTTGCCACAATCTTGTTTTGTGGTTGTTCATTGGATTGGATGATGGAAGTCTTTAACAGTTTCTTCATTTAACAAACGGGGCCCTCTGTAGCACATGGAAGAACCATACACAGCCACAACAGCCTGGTACCTCCTGCTCATGGTGGTCACCAGCTTGGTCACACACTGCTGTGGGATGGCATCCCATTCTTCAACCAGCATTTATCGCACGTCAGCCAATGTGGTTGTATTGGTCACTCTGGTACAAACAGAACACCCAAGCTGATCCCACAAATGTTCAGTGGGGTTGAGGTCAGGCCACCTAATGGCTTTATGAGACTGGAGATTGGCTGTCTGCAGCCTGTTCGGCCATATCATCCCGCAAAACTTGACTGCAAATCTGTAGAGGACTGCCTACAGTTCCCAAGTGCTGACAGGGTGAGGAAACAGTCTTTTTGTGGTGTCGTCCTCTTGGGACAATCACTTTGTGGCCTGTCTCTGACATCCCTTGTTATATGGAACTTGGCCTTCAATTTGGAGATGGTACTAGGGCTCACTCCAAACAATGCTGCAACTTGGTTTTGCAGAACACCAGCTTGAAGTTCCCCTATGGCACGGGCCCTATGAAGATCAGTCAAATGTGTCATGCTTGGAGCAGACACCAGCTGACCGCTGTAGCAGGGTCCATGCTTGCAAGTGCTGATAATCAGGCACCAATCAGGAACTTGATCGTCAGCACCTGGGGTACCACAAGCTCAAAACAAGAGTTGCTAGCAGAATAAGCTGTTTGGCATTGGCAGAGAAGCTTTGGCAAGTTTTTCATTTGCGCAAATTCACATACTGAACTCTTCTGCTCAACCCACAAATGCATTTAAATGTAGCACCATTTAAGGGGAAATAAACAGACTTGCCAAAGGTAACCATTGTTACAACAAAGAAATAGTCGACCAAACACAAATTTCCTTACTTTTTGTGCAAAGATTAGATGCTGGCAGGTGTTAATATCCCACAGTTTGAGTTCAGCATCGTCACTGATTTCAAACAAAGCATTTTCACACAAATTTTTCTGTGAGTGAAGAACCTGAGATTGGAAGTGGGGGAAGGGAGCAAAATCTGTTTGCCCAGGGCTTCCTCTCTCTCTCTCACACACACTGTCTTTCTTTCTCTTGCAGTCGCTTTTGCTCTTTGTCTCAGGTTCCACATTCCCTCGAGGGGACATTGATTTGCTGGAGGCAAAGCAAGCTCCCTTCTGTTCACACACAACACGCGCGCATGCACACACACACACACACACACACACACGTGCACACACGCATTTGTGTTTCCATCACTTCAGAGGACATTACACCAACTTACATTCAAGACTTAACCTAACACTAACCGGAGCTGTAACTTACCTAACCCTCCAATACTCTAAACCTAACTCAATCGTAAATCAAGGCTTGATAATAAAACTGAATTTTCATTTTGACTTCTTGTTCATCCCCTATAGCCAGGGCCAGTCCCCAGAATATGACTGTGCAAACAGATTAATGTCCCCACGGTATGAGTAACACAGGATCATGCACACACACACCTGTCAGTCAGTCAGGCTGTCCAGAGAGAGTATCAGCTGCAGGATACTGCTGGCTGTCTGACAGGCTGCACAGAACATCTGCTGCATGCAAACACACACACACAGAGAGAGAGAGAGAGAGAGACATACAGGTACAGCTCCGACCTCTTTGATGTATGGCAGTTGAATGATTTTGACGGCAGGTATTTAATTGTCTGTGTTTATGACTTTGTAAACATTAATATCACAGTAACAAAGCTATGGGAGTAAACAGCCATGTGCTGAAACTCTGTTTCCATTCTTTGTAGCTACATAAGTGTTTAGAGGGAGAGTGACAGACAGAAAGGGGTGGAGGGGCTGACACATCAGTCAGTGTCATATATAGAAAATAATATATAGAAAAAAATCCAACGTGGAGTCACAGGATGGCCCATCACCCTATATTCATACCTTGCGTAGCTGCTGGTAGATCAGTTTTCAGAAATATGGAATATGATATGGAAGCTTTGAAATAGTGGTTAATTTTTCTTATCGATTCATCTAATGACCATTTTTGAAACAAGTTAAATGTTCTTTAACTCTAATGTGTGCAAAATGTGAAAAATCCAAGAGCCTAGAGTAACATTTCCAGTTTCATTTCTCAAACCAAACAACAGTTCCAAACAAAGAAATAACTGAGAAAATCAAGAAAATCTGAAAAATCCCCCAGATTTCCATTGCTAAAACCTGCATTCTGTTTAAAAAAATATTTGACTAATTGATTAATACCCAGCTGCCTCAGGTCGAGACATTTCCACCTGAATGACTTTGTCCTTGGTTTGCAATACACTTGAAATGTGAAAAAATAAGACAGATTTAAAAAAAAAAAAAAATTGATTAATTAATTAATTTTTTTACATAAAGCTCTCTTCAGTACATTTTGCATTTTATTTTGCCAGAGGCAGTGCCGCCATCAGAGCATGACAATAGCAAAAGTCCCTCGGAGATGTTTTACTTTCATTTGTGATGTGTCTTTACTCTCTGTTTTCTTTTAAGATATTAATAAGTCCTCCTGTCTTCTATACAAAAAGATGCAGAGGAAATTACATTTTGACAGTTGGGATAAAGTTTGCCTGTTGCTATGGTAACGGCAGCCTGCCTGTTGAGTGTTCCCCTGCCATTCTTCTCTTCATTTTCCCCTTTTCTGTTTTCATTGCCGTTGATTGCTATGCACAAGATGGGTATTCTGAGGAGAGGACACGCAAGCACAGAGGTGTCCTTATCTGTCGGTATGCAGAGGACAATCATAAAAGTCTCAATTCCCATATCTCCACTTCTGACTTGAAGATTAATGTGTAGGTATTACAATCACATGCTCTTGCATTGACATAATAAGACATATTAGCAAAATGTCAACATTCGTGTGCAAGTTGCAATTCACCTTGGTGACCCTTGTTTGTATTTAGAGGTTAAATGTCTTTTTTCCCCCCTGTGGTCGAGTATGTTGAGAAAGGAGCTAACTAGATCTTCTCATAAATGGGATGCTGTATAAATGGCAACAGTGAGATGGAGCTTGGAAAGACAGCTTACTTGTAGCTGTCTTGCTTTAGCCAGCTGGGTATTAAGATACTGCTGAACAGCAAGAACAAGTGTAGAGAAAGTGTCTTGTAATTTGGGAAAAAAGCCCTCCTCTCACATTTGGGCTGGTATGCTGTATAGTGATATACCCTCAGTTGGCCCTGTACTCTCGAACGGAGACCTGTAATCTGCAATTTTATAGAATTTTCTCACATAGACACATAAACAGGGAGGAACAAATTTGTTTAATGTTAATATGATTCATAAAGCACATCAGCCATGTTGTAATCGAATCCCTCCAGACTCAGTATAGTCTGCAAAAGTAGTACACACATCTCCTTCTATGTTAAGTCATATACTCACAAAAATTTAAGCACATACACATTTATAAAAATAGACAAGCATAAAGAATCCAGCTGAGCCTTAGGAGTGGAGCTGAGGACAGATGAAATGCGCTACAACATGATTTTCAGACACACAGAGACACACAGCATACAGTGGGAGTTGAAGGGAACACAAAGTAGACCCCCCACCCTCTTTTTATTTCAGTTGCTGGTTTATAATGATGCAGAATTTGTTAATCCAACAAGCAGTGACAAGACTTGGTCTTTTATCTTGTTTTAATCTGTGGTTTGTCAGTGGAGAAGCTCTGGCTATACGTCTTAACAGCTTTAATTTTAAAACTCTAAACCTGTTAAATATGTTATAGTGTGTATCTGTTGGCATGCATGTTTCTTTTGTCACCCTGTTGGATTTATTAAATGTTCGGCATGAGGAGAATAATTAGTGTTGGCTTTCATTTTTTTCCCCAATTGCTTTGAGCAGGAACTTGTTCTGATTTGTAACGCAAAGAAAAACATCAGATTGGCAATAAATAAGAGGTTCCTATGCTTCCAATAACCTTTTTCTTAATCAAGTGGTCTGTTCCAGAAATAAAAGGGAGTCTTAAAGTGGTATTCACTGTAACTCTTATGGCAACAGATTGCAAGACATATGGAATTAGTGCCACCATTTCCAGCATTTGAAGAAATTGAAAGCAATAAATATAGCAATGCACTTTTGTCTTGGGCTCTCTTTATCTTGTCTCAATTTGTTGCAGACCACAGTATAGTATATGCAGCTGTTAAATATATTTTTGTTACAGCAGGGTGAGATTAGAGCATTGCTCCAAGAAGATACTTCCAACCTTGTTTTTTTACTTTTTCAAACACATTCCTTCTGCTATTGTCAACAGTAAAAAAATGTTTTGTGAATACTGAATATTTCCCATGAGAATTTGTTACTCATGTATTTGTTCTTCTTCATGTTTAAGCTTTGTACCTGTCTGTTGTACCTTACTTAAACATTGCTAAAAACTAGAGTACGGAAGAGAAAGCCTCTTTATACAAGGTATTAGTAAACATTTTAGTCAAATTACTACCCAGTGAATTGAAAGAGGTCATAATACATTTGTGTAGTTGTGTGAAAAGTCCACCCTTGCTGCTTCCATGGGAATTAAAAGGGTGTGATACACTTTTTAACTGATCATCAGCAAATGTGAGCACCTCGTAAAAAGCAGAAGTTTTGGCAGTTTGCTGGTCTGGAGCATTCAGGTGATGCTCCAGCAAAATCACCACAAGGTCAGACCGTGCAATGTTTAGAGAAACAGCAAACAAGCCAAGAGCTACATCTCAGAGTCTGTTGTTGTAGTTCATGACAGTATAATTAGAAAAAAAAATATGTATGGCTTGTTTGGAAGGGTTGCCAGGAGAAAGCCTCTTCTTTCTAAAGAGAACATGACAGCACTGCTTAGATTTGCAGAGCTGCATTTGAACAAAGACTTCTGCAAAGTTTTCTTTGGACAGACAAGGCCAAAGTGGAGATGTGTGGACGTCATCATGTTTGGAGAAAACCAAATACAGCATATCAGCACAAACACCTCATAACAATTGTCCTCCACAGTGGTGGAGGAGTTAGGATTTGAGCTTGTTTTGCAGGCACAGAATCTGGACACCTCGCAGTCACTGAGTCAACCATGAATTCTGCTGTACATCAAAGTAATCTAGAGCCACATGTGAGATTGTATGTCTGACAGCTGGAGATCAGCCCAAATTGGGTCACGCAACATGCCCCAAGCATGCCAGTAAATCTATAACAGAATTGCTGAAAAACAACGACAACAACAAAAAAAAGTTTAAACCGGATTGAAATACTTTTGAGAGAGCTGGACAAAAAGGAATGCCCACAAATCTCAGTGAACTGAAGCAACATGGTAAAGATGAGCGGGCCAAAATTCCTCCACAATGATGTGAGGGATTGATAAAGTCATACAGAAAACTAAAACTTTAAGTTATTGCTGCTTAAGGTGGCTCTACAAGCTAGTGAATCATAGGGAATAATGAGATTTTCACGGGACTGCGAAGAGTCCTACAAAAACTTTCTTTCTCCCGTGTTTTTTTTCTTTAACTTAGCTAGGCTTAAAAAGTGCCACCCAGGGGGAGAACTGTGAAATAAGAAATGGGAGTTAAGTTTTGTAACTATTTCAGACCGTTGGATGCAGTGACTGTGCACACTATGTCATAGTTTGGCACTATTTAAACCATTTAACCAAATATTCGATTATTTGGTTATTCATTAGTCCAGCTTCTGTCCTCTAACTTCTAACCCTCTGAGATATATATTTTTTATATGTACTAAAGCAGAAATAACAAAACTTAATTATCTTGGATTTAAGTATATGGTGATTTTGTCAAACTGTGTTGCAGTTGTATGGTTAAATAAGAAACAAACACAATGTTCATCACTACGGAAGCTTCAGAGCCTGAAAAGGGTATACAGCCGTAGTACCATTGTTCATACTTGGGGACCAAAATGAAATTCTTAGCTCACTGACAATATTAGGGAAACTGGAGATGCTACACTCAAGTCCTGTGCACATAAATGGTTGTGTATCCAAAGTACAGTTACAGCATGGAACTCTTGATAAAACAGCAGATACTGCGTGTTAATTAGTAATGTCCTCACAGTTTTCCCAGCATGGGTAAATTGTCCTTCAAACAGACAGATCTAATACTCTCAGACTCTGCTGTTAACTTGCGTAAGTCTGCACAAAATTACATGGAGAGTACAAAATCAAAGCACAATTGTAGCTTTCTGTTTGCATAATATCTTATTAGGAGCCTCATAGTCTTATTTTAATACTGCCATGGAAACAGCTTTTAAAGAAATGAGGATGAGGGCCATATGTGCCTTTTAATGTCCTCGATTGGAGAGGATTATTTGTGGTAGCTTTTTATATGTTTTATTTAATCAGGATCAAAGCTTCCACAGGTGATTATAGACTAAGAAATATGCTTGTGTTGGCAAACTCAAAATCATTAAGACTAAATATGAAGGATTGATGGGGGGATGCTGGTAAACATTTATTTAGAAATGATGTCAACAACAATATGTGTGGGCAGTCAACATGAATCTGATCTAAGTGCAGAGATTGTTGCAATAAACATACATACAAACTAATTGTCATTTAAATCTTTCATTTGTTATGACTCAGTATGGAAAAGTTGTTCTTAGGTGTTATTATTTTTGTCATTGTGATGACAACAGTGCCACCACAAAATCACAACATATCAAAACTGTGACTCATCTTAAACAATATATGGTTTTCTGAAAGGAAAGTTGGTAGTTTGACAATGACAAGAGGAAATTAGATGGAAAGGAGAGAGAGAGAGAGAGACCGCATTTAAATTTACTGTGATGTTGTTCCTCTCCATCATAAAATATCACCTGTGTTTGTCTGAAACAGCATGTGTTCCCAGCACACTGGAGATATATAGCATAAGTCTCTTCCTCCATGTTCTATCTTATCAACGTGAGCTTTGAGTTCTACGTTGGTAGCCAGGATTACAATATTGTGTGCTTATTAAATTGGTAAAATTCTTACTTGAAATTTTACACTTCTGGTTTCTTATGACTGCAGGATCACCAGAAGTATAATCAGGCGGTGCAGTAAGAACATGATTATAAGGTCATTGAAATTCTGGTCCTTTAGTATTAGAGATTTATAATAAATAATGCAAAATTATCATGTCCTTAAGTAATGAGCAGACTGGATAAACATTAATGTGTCCTCTAAATAAAAATTCCCTTTGGGTGCAAAATTAGCATTTTAAACATGGATTTGTTGGCTTGAGTTTATACAATAAAAAAAAAAAAATCAGGCTTAGTCAACCAGTGGTTGCTTTTGTGATCAGCTGTCACCTGTGGCACTTGGGCATTTTTATTCAGTTCTCACTAAAAATTGCAAACTGACAGAGTTGCTTTAAAACATGTGAATCATAGAAGAAATCCCTTAATGCTTGCATAACTATAAACTCAAGAGAGAAATGTCTCAGATTCCCTAAGGCACTAAGTTTTGGTAGTGGACTCACAGCTGGGTTTTTTTTTTTTGCTAAAAATTGAAACTGTTCTACTTTAATGGAATATTGCTTCGAGGCTTTAATACAGGGTAAAATCTGGCAACGTGGCATGGCAATATTCTCGGAAAATGGAAAATGTAATGTGACACATGGGACCAATATTAAATAGATCTCTATGAGTAACAATAAGTTGTGATTGTAATTAGTGCAAGTATGTCCTGCTAACTCCCTTGAGTCCCTCCCCCCCAAAAAAAGAGCTAATGTGGTGGTTCCCATCCTTTTTATGGATTAACCTCACATATGCCAAGGAAGTGGTGAGTGGGCAGTGGCAGACAAGCAATAGATCGAGGTCAGAGAAGTCCGGGAGAGTGAAACAAGCAAGAGTAAAGCAAAAGCACGGATTTCTTGCAAAGGAAGCTCACATTCAGAGTGCAGAGTGCAAAGGGAAGCAGAAAGGACAGCTGGGTTAATCAGAAAGTTGCCCCTGCCGTATTACATTAGTTTTATATTCTCCCCCTTTCTGTGTCTGAAGAGTTCAATTCACCATTAGATTCACTGCCTGGAGCTTGGCTTGCGCTCACTCTTTAGTCACAGATGCACTTTATGTCGGAGATGAGTTTAATGGTAGCATTAAACATCCGTAGCCTCAGGTGCTGAATGCAGATGAGTACACAGTGTCTGTCAGGTGGAAAGGAGTGACAAATGATGGTGATCATTCTTTTTTAGCTGTGGTATACAGTTGTACTTCACGTGTGCAAGCGTACAAGCACACATGGCACACAGATGGCTGCGGTACACACACACACATACATGGCCGCAGACACTCGTATATTGGATTGTCCCCATAAACATGTTCCTTGTTGTCAGTAAAAATTTAATGAGGGAAAAGTTGGCAATGGGGACTGACTGCCTTTCTCGCCGTATCTCAGTGTTGAAGTGTCCTTTACTATTATTATTCCTGAGACAGTGCCGTCTCTAGATATTGCTGATTGACAAGGGTACAGCCCACTGCTTCCCACTGATGCTAAAGATGATGTACTTGAATCCCACGTGATTTATTTTGACTAGCAGTAATTATTCGTCACTTGACACACAAACTGAGCACTGTGTAAACCAAAGACATCTATATGTTACTATAAATGTCTCTTCATGTCTCTACTTGCCTATCTATGCGTGTATATTGTTTGCTGCATGTGTGGATGTGCGCACACGTGCATGTGCAGGTATGTACAAGTGCTGTTAGTCAACAACTCAGTAATAAAACCCTGTGTGAGTGGTAAAATAATGAAAGTCATAAAAATGCAGATAATTGGCTTTTTTCAGGTTGGTGAAATGGATCACTTCTAATGCTGCTGTTGAGAAATGGCTTCTGAGAGGGGAGAGTCAGAAGGATGGAGAGGACTGATTAAGTGAAAGGGGGGTAGTGGTGGGGAAACAAAGGAGAGCAGAAAACAGGAAAAGAGAGGAGGTGAGCAGGGGAAAGGATATGGATTCCAAAGGGATGAAAGTGAAGAGAGAATAGAGGAGAAATGACATAACAGAAGGCACAAAGAAAACAAGAGCATAATGCAGAGGATGGGGACATTTTTCATACTTTTCCACTGTTTACTTTTTTCTTCTCTGTGTAAATACTCTGAAAGACAGGAGAGAGAAAATCTCTTTGAAAACATTTAATTGCACTTTAATCCATGTATTTATTTGTAATCATCTTCCCATTTACATGCCTTATATGAAAATGCAGTACCAATTTCAACCACTAGCTGGGGTAATAATACATCTTTATCTTTTTCAAATTAGGACTTTGTCGACTTGGGTAATCTTCTAATTGACTACTATCACACAGTCTGATTCTCTGCACTCACATACATATAAGCTGTTCAGAGGGGCTCTGTGTGTGTGTGTGAGAGGGAGAGAGAGAGAGAGAGAGAAAGAAAGAGAGAGCGAGAGTTATAAAAAAAGGGAAATAGAGTGAGAGTGTCGGGCTATCAACTCATGACAGTGAAAAGACAGATGACCCTGAGTAGAGGAACGGCCTCCCTGCCTGTGTAACATCTATCATCACTGAACAGACTTGTCTTCAACTGTGCTCTGCGCTTGCTCGTGTGTGTGTGTGTGTGTCTCTGTGTGTGTGTGTGTGTGTGTGTGTGTGTATGTGTGCAGTAATTACCTGCAGGTGAGACTCATGCTTAGCTGGAAATGACTTTGTCTAGCCTGTAACTGCAGTCAAAAATATGCATTCGGACATGCTTCCTCATGTGTATACAGATGTATAGTACTATGCAAAAGTCTTGAGCCACGCCTAGGTGCAGCAGTTTAGTAAAACTTGCAAACATAAATGTAAATACAGTATATAAGGAAAAAACAGAGTTTATTTGATTTTAGCAAACTTGAAAGTCAATATTTGGTATGACCACCTTTATTCTTCAACACAGTCTGAACTCTTTTAGGCAAGTTTTCTTGTAATTTCTTTAAGTAGTCTTCAGGAATGTCATGTGCAATGTGTGTTGGGCGGCGGCCAAGGGCGGAAACCCCTGCAGACGGACGCTGCACCGGTCCCTCATGGTGAAGAGAGAACTGAGCATAAAGGTGTTGATTTACATCTCTACCGTCACATGTGGTCACAAACTTTGGGTAGTGAGTGAAAGAACGAGATCACAGATATAAGCGACAGAAATGAACTTCCTCTGAAGGGTGGGTGGTCTCTCCCTTAGAGATAGGGCGAAGAGTGCAGTCATTCGAAAGGGGCTCAGAGGATAGCTACTACTCATCCACATCAAAAGGAGTCAGTTGACATGATTCGGACATCTGACAAGGATGCCTCTTGGCGCCTCTTTGGTGAGGTGTTTTGGGCATGTCCTACTGGGAGGAGTCCCCGGGGGAGACCTAGGACATGCTGGAGAGATTATATCTCTCGGTCCAGTTAAGCTGGAGGAGGTGGCTGGGGAGAAGGAAGTCTGGGTTTCTCTGCTTAGGCTGCTACCCCCATGACCCAGCCCTTGATAAGTGGAAGAAAATGGATGGATGGATATTCTTCAGGAATAGTTCTCCAGGCTTCTTGAAGGACATTCAAAGTTCTTCTTTGAATGTTGGCTGCTTTTTATTCTACTCTCTGTCAAGATGATCCCTCACTGCTTCACTAATGTTGAAGTCTGGGCTCTGGGTAGGCCAATCCATAACTAATAGTGTTCTATTGTGTGTTTTTCAATCCAAGTATGCTTTATTGCACTGGCAGTGCATTTGGGATCATTATCATGCTGAATAATGAAGCCATTTCCAATCAAAGGCTTCCCAGATGGCATTGCATGGTGGATCAAAAACTGATGGTACTTGGCACTCGTTGTCCGACCTGTTTGCTGACCCGCTTTGTCCATAGTGACAACAATGTGAACCAAAATTTTCAAGTTTTGTTTCATCACTTCATTAGGCCTGTTGCCACTGATATTTTTCAGTCCAGTTCTTCCGTAATTTAGCGTACCTCATACTTTTCTCCCTAATTCCCTTCCTTAAGAATGGCTTCTTGACAGCCACCTTTCCACTGAGACCATTTCTGATGAGGCTTCAGCAAATAGTAGATGGATCAAATGAAGGGCCAGATGCATCTCTCAGGTCCTGTGTCAGGAAAAATCCTGTGCTAGATTTTTTCCCATTTCTTGAGGACATGGCTTTCAGATACTGTTCATCTGCTGTGTAGTTTTTTTTTATGCTTGACACTTCATCTTTTTGTCCTCCACTTGTCCAGTTTTCACATCATCATCATCATCATGCTGAGATATGCCAGGTTTTTGTTTAATAACTCTTTGGGAAATACCTCGTTGGTGCAAAAATACAATTTTATGTCTGTCAAACTGCCTTATCCTTGGCATTTTTCAAAAATCCAACCACAGAAACTTTTTGTGACAGGCTGCTAGTACATGATCAGTACATACATGATCAGGTCTTGCAAACATCATAATCTATGCTCTCAGAATTTCCCTAAACTGTTTTTTTTCCTAGAGTCAGAACAGACCTGGGTAAGAAAGCATTTAAATATTTCACCCCTTCTTCATGGAATGGTTTCCAGATGGATTTGAATCTGACAGAACTGGTTACTTTTGGGGGAATTTAAAGCTTTGTTAAGGCACCAACAAAGTAGTCTCAGGCAATGTGACTGTATTTGAGATTTTAACTGGTTCTATTTAACTAATTTTGACTTGTAAGTTGTCTGGTGTATGCCAGCATGACAGTGGTTCATCCCTTGAGTTTGGTGCCTTTCCTCTGAAAATGGTCAGATACAAGGACTGGACTGAAAATTAGTGGAAAAAGCAGCCAATATCCAAAAAAAAGACTGTTGAGAATTCCTGGACAACTGCGTTAAAAAATTCCAACAAAGTCTGGTTCCTCAGAAGCAAAATATAAAGAAATGAGGGGTGACTCAAAACTCCTGCACAGTGCTTTACTGCACTGTTTCCTTGACTTCAGAGGACATTGCATTAATTTACATTCATTCTCTGCAGTCTTAACCTAACCCTGGCAACTGTTTGCTTAACACTGGACCTTAAGCTTATCTTAAAACCAATTCTTCAACCTGAAATTGAATGGTTTACTTTAGGGTATTTTTTTTTGTCCCTGAAAGGGAGATGAGACCCCACAATGTGATTGTAAACTGATTTACAGCACAAGTGATGCAAGTCCACATACACAAGTAGCTTGACAGTCCTTGCCAGTGTGTCTGTTATTTGAACAAACCCTTGGGTCTAAGTCCTTGAGTTGAAGTCTTGATCATCATTCTGCTGAAAATGAAATTGAATCTTGAAGGGAGATTTGATGGTCAAAAGATGAAACATGCCCAGATGCTAACGTCTGTTGTAGCAAATGGCCTCTCGCAGCATCACTGCTTAAATATACATCAAAAGTTGCTTTTCTGAATGTTTTTGGACATAAAGTGTGAATGTTTCTGTAATTCCTGATATCTTTTAGTGATAACAAAACCTTTGCTGAGGAATATTTTTTGATCCACTTGCATTACAAAACATGTAGACATGCACTGAAAGGTATTTCCGTTTTTTAAAAAAAGTACTTAAAAAGTGTTGTCCACAGTAAAATATGTTTATATCCCTCAGCTGCTCAGTGCAGCCAGCAATGTTCAACTTCTAGTCCCCTAAAAGAGTAAATACTGTGCATACTGGCACCTGATGTATGATAGTTGTTTTGGGTGATTCAAGTGTTGTTTGAACCCTACTCCTACTCATTTTCCTGTCGGTCTGTTTGATCTACACCGCAGAGGTAGAAGAAAAATCCAAACCTGAAACCCTGGTGAAAGCTACAGAAAGGGCAAGATAGTCAGATTTAAAGTAACACGTAAACAAAGAATAAAAAAAAAAAACAACCTTTGTTTTGGCACCGCACTGTGCCATTTGACACATCACCCAGAGAAAAGAGTCCATGATTGATCATTTGTCATTTATTTACCCTCAATTCATCCTACTTGAATAGCAGGGTGGCGCAAATAGAGAAATAAATGGAGAAAGTTCTCTCTTTTCAGAGATGCTAGGCAGGAACAAAAAGCTGCAAACAGTTCAGTTTAAGGAAAGGAAAGGGAAAAAAAACACAAAAAAAATCTATGACTAGTTGACAGACAGAGCTCACCTGTCCTCAAAAGACAGCAGGCCTCCTCGACATTTGTCTGAGGTACTCAGCAGTATCCCCAGGGGGACACCTAGGCTTTGATACCGCATCAGTTTAGTGTAGTGGTTGTCAGAGGAATACGTGAAAAAGATGAAGAGGCAAGGGCAGAGAGATGGAAGACACACTCAGGTTAGGGGTATGGCAGGGGTGGATAAGGGAAGGGCAGGTGAACAAAGAGAAGTAAGAGGTGGGAACCTGGAGAGAGTGATGAAGGTTTGAAAAATAGAAAAACTGCGACAATGAGGGGTTAGACAGATATAGAGGAGGGGGAAGAAAGACAAAAGAGGGGTGGGATGTTGAACAATCAAAGAAGAAAGTATGAGCGTGGAACTCAGTCTGACCTTTTCACCGAGCAGTGTTCAGAATAGCTCGTGTTGTTGGATATTTTTGTGATGCTGTTTGGTTTTGTTTTGAAAAAAATGTGTCCGAGTGAATTTGCTGGCTGACGTAATGCTCACGGCTGCTCTTTATTTGGTCTTTTTTTTGGGGGGGGGACCTCTCTCTAAATGGCTATCAGTTAAAGTGAACATGGGCCCTTGATGATTTCGAGCTCCTTGTTTCTGCTACCACGTCTGCCTTTCTGCTGCCTTCCCTCCCTCTCCTTTTCTTGTTATGCAGAATGTG